>JAEUWN010000278.1:0-103172 GCA_018524465.1 Podaxis pistillaris | reverse complement strand
TGGGGAATGGTGGAATACCCAGTAAAGGGTTGCAATTCTTCTGAAGAGCCTGATCTGTGGAGGTAGAGCAGGCTGCAGTGCAGCAACGATGATGAGGATGACAAGGAGACGTCTGTGGTGATATAGGGAGGTGGATAGGGCAGTGGATCAACTGTGGGCTGTGTAGGTTCTGACTCATTGAGGCCAGGGACATTGGAGTCAACTGAGAAGAGTGGAGGGAGCTGCATACAACAGGGAGGAATGGCCAGGGGCTCGTCAGAGTTTGGGTCGAGATGATAGACTTCTACTTCTCAAAAGTAGAGTCCATGGGCAACTTCATACTTGATGATGTGTGGGATGACCTTGGGTGGATACACCATGTAAGGGTGGAGGAATACAAGCAGCTCTCCTGCATATGGGATCATCTTCCAACTGTGGGCCCAGGTGGAGTCAAAGTTGTTGTGGATAGTTTGGATGTACAGCCCATCAGGATTGAAGATGTGGGTAAAGGGAGCATTCTCCCAGGCGATGCATAAGATCTCAGTCATCATCCTATTGGTAGAGTAGAATAGAGGGCCAGGAGTCAGCCAGTCTTTGGAGAATAGTGATGCATGGCCAGGAAGGTGACAGTTGGCAAATGCAGCATTGCAATAGCATGTAGACTCATTGGTCAAGTAGTCTGGGTCTTGGGTGGTGTGTTGGCCAGTGCTGTCTAGGCCTAGTTCATGGATTAGTGCATGATAAATAATGTTGTGTTGGTTGTGTTGAGGGTTCATAACAGTCTAGCTGCTACTGGGCAACACACTTTTGAGCTCTGCAAAAGAGAATGAGATGGAGAAGAAGCAGTAAGCACCTTGGGAAATCATCTATTGGTAGAGTGACTCCAACCTGGGGAGGTAATACTCTGCTAATTGTCTCTGTGCTTCCAACCATTCAAGCAATCCAGGTGTATAGAACTCTTCTTGGTGGAATCCATGTCATCATTCTGACAATCCTCAATATCCAGCAATTGAATTGGGTTATACCTCATCTTCCTCACTCTTGTTGGATGATCCCTCATCCACCTGCATGCCTTCATCTCCTTATGCCACATTGATTCATGAAAGGACATAGATTAGATGACCTTGGTGGTCTGCTGCCTAAAGTCCACTAAGAACATGGCCATCTTGAGTAGAGAGTACCACATACATGTTCAACAAAGAGTGCTAAAGGTTCTCCAATCCCCCATAGTCTTGCTTTGACTTTAGCATTGTTCATTGGCACTGCAATGCCTCTGGCTTTCTTTTTGCATTCAAGTTCATTGGGGATGGCCTTGTTCTCAAGCTGAGTGTGTTCTGAGCCAGGGTAGTCACTATCATCAATGAGTGTATCATATATGAGCTCTGACATGACAGAATTTTAGACTGAGGACTTTGTGGGTTGAGAAAGGGTTGGATGTTGTGGACCAATTGAGGGAAAGTAGTTCTCACAGATCAGTCCCCCCAATGGGATGGCACTCTAAAATGTTTTGCCCAGCAATTGAGTAGTTCAAATTATTAGAATTTACAGTGCTGATAGGAAGATAGTAGTAAAGTACTTTCAAATCACTAGATGTTGAGTAGAATATAAGTGATTGACAGGTCCTTTGATTTTGATTTATGTGAGGTCCAGCATGCAGCAGACAACCTTTCCATCACTAAAATTTAGGATTTATGATCAGGGAATATTGGATACATTGGACACTCATAATCCACCATCAGACAAAACAGTGCCTTAAACAACAAAAAATATCTCATCAAACCAAGCGATTGCCTGGGGAATAAATTATCTCTATACACTGCAGTAACCTTATGGACAACAAAATGATCACATGGGTGTTGCTCAAGAAAGTAACTGAAGTACTGAGGGCAGCAACTTAGATATAGTTAGGCTTGTGCATGCTGAGTGACCTCCTTGGGCTGATTCTCCCCTGGAGGGAGACCTTAGTCGCATGTTCAGCAAGTCCCAAAACTATACTGAGCTCCATACCATCCTCTGACCCACTCGTGGCTGTATTCTGCAAATACACAGTCGCCGCTGTCCCAGTCACCGAGTTGGTTGTATTCTTGAACAAACGTATCGTGTTAAACTCCAATGGTTTTGTATCCCATTCAGAAGCTCCTCTTGTCACGTAGCTCTGAGGGTTATGATACGCGTCACAGAGGTTGAGGATAAGGCGGCAGCTCATGACCGTGACTATGGAGTAGGAGAAGCATGCTGGGATGACGAAGTACTGGCTGTCTGCAGTTAACCAGATGACCGTCGTTGCTAGGTATACCCCAAACGCCCTAAACCATCTCTTCAACTTAAACCTAACGTGGTATGAGGGGTTGACTTACAAGAAGAAATATCCAATATTATCACGAAGTAAGATAGCCATAAGCGAGGTGCCGATAGGTTCAGGCTCAGATCCCCGAGGAAGCCGGCGCCAATTCCTAACGATGATACCCACTGCCAGGACGAACATGAGAGTATCAAAGAATAAGATAGGAACCCAAAACATGAAGGAATAGGGTGAATATTTGAGGCAAGTGCACTGGTATATTCCAGGGAATGGCTCGTGGGTGACTGTCCAAACAACTCAAAGATGCATATAGTGACAAGAATACAAACGGACTGACCTATCATTCCTTGTACTACCAAGAACGCAAGCATGATCAGGCCAACAACCTCACCAATAAAGACCACGGAGAGACACTTGGACAGTATTTTGTTATTATAGAGGGCCTGGATGCGAAATTGCATAATAACTAGAGCACATCATTATGGGCACTACTGGTGCTAGGACAACCTACGTTGAGTAATCCATGTGCATGAAGCAGCCAATGGTGGGAGGACCCGCATACCCCGAACACCTAGAATATGCAACTCAGTTCAAGAACAAGAACGTCGTTTCAGGAGATACGTACAACTAAGCAGTAGTTGCACAGATTGCAATTTAGTCTGGTATTTCGCTCAGGAAGGATAGGGTGCTTACAGCTGGAGAGAACATTCAGTGCCATGTTTATATCAAGACACAAGAAATTGGTACTTACCTCATAAGTAGGATGCTGGTTCACCAGGACTACACGTTATCAGAGGTTGGCGAAATAGGAGATTGGATAACATCACACCGAACGTCTCCCAACTTGATGCCCGTAAAGATAAGTTATGCTGTCCATGCTACAAACACCTTGTCACTTACAATACGAGGATGTTTCCGACATATCTACACTGAGAAACTGTTAATGCCTAACGAGAAGGATATTCGGAGGGGCACTCACTAGGAGATAGAGAACCTTCGACTTTGACCAGCGCTTCTTCTGAGCCAAAAAAGATGAGCAGTGTCTAAGGTCTCCAAGGGTACGGACTGACCCATATCAGCTCCAGCTAAAACAGGGCATTCAGCCTAGAGATCGCACAAAGTAGCCAAGTTTGTGCTCACCTCTTGGTCAAAAGTAATAACTATTGTTATCGTCCCGTAGTACTCAGTGTCCGCTTTATAGTACAATGATGTTCTGAACTCACGGTGATCATAGAAGGTAACGACGAGAGCTGCAACTAGATCGTTCCTAAATCGTCATCGCTAGTATCAAGAGGCAACGATATACCTACGTTGGCAATAATGCTGAAGATAGACCATACGAACGACAGAAGAGACCTCGACTTCCTCAGCCATCGAGTCTTGTAACATAACGAGAGGAGAAGAGGGGATGACAGAGGCAGTCAGGGAAAAGCGAAGCACATAGGGTGGACGCGTAAGGAACTCGTAAGGACGCTGGGGAAATACAAACTTCAACAAGGTTTTTATACCATCACTGAGGACAATGGCGCCCACAAGCCATTCACGGTACTCTGGCAACACACAACAGGTATGCCGAAACGGTCGAATACTATTGAGACCTCCGCTCAGAGATTAGGTTCCCCTTTACTCTCCTCAGGGCGTGCGTTTCTGACGGAAGGGGCGGCATAGATCAGATTTGACGTGATTACATACAGATAAAAACACTGTGCAGTATGTCATCACCAGCGCCTAAAACGTAGCTGTGCATTGGGCTCAATGCCATCTAAGAATCGTTTTTAGGATACGTAATAGAAATAAATGCAGCCATACTATACCGTCTTGGAGTTAGCATGTTACAGGCACCCGAGATGAACAGCTGATGTTCGAGTGAGAGAAAAGCAAAAATATCGTCGAGACAAGGGTCATTGGCTCTGAGCCATATGGATTTTGGATTAACGATCTTCAGATCTTTATAATGCGAAAAAACGTGAGATCAGGCGAGGATCTTGGAATATGTGCCGAGTAAATTACGTCACGGCGTCATCTGTAGAATTTGGCGGCATATAAATCGGGATGAATGCCGGGTTACCGTTCGACAGACCGGAAATACTCATACTGACCGACGAGATTTGATTTGGTGCCCGTTCAGGGATGGTCGATGGCGCTTGGCGCCACGAGGTTATCCTTACATGTTCTCGTGCTGAGTATCCTCTGTGAGTACCACCGATCGTGTATGCGTTCTAGGGACACCTTAATATGAGTCTTTTTGTCCTCTTTCTTGAAGCCCATCGCAGAGTGGACCCAAAATAACCCCAGATGGACACCAAGGGCATGCAAGTCAGTAATTTTGCAGGAACACGGAGTCCAGAAATGACCACGTACAGTGTATGTCGAGACTCGCGATTTTTGCACAAGGGTTTATGACAACTTGTAAGAAGGAAGCGTTATTGGTGCGACGGTGCTATATTTAAAACGAGGCATTAACTCTTGACATAGCCCAGGGACTACCTGCTTCGTAGAAATTCATAGGGTAAATTCCACTCTTAGAGTCCTCCGTCTCGGAATCTCACCAGCTAGGCGCGCTACCGACAGCGACGGTGGCCTCGTAAGGACTCGGTAGCGGGCGATTGAAGGCGTAGCCCCAGTCAATCGAGAGACGTGGACAAGGCGTTTGAATGAACGTCAAGACATGGGGATTGAAGAGGGCAAGCTTTGCAGGTGAAAACTCAGATAAGCGGATGGGGGACATAAGGAATGGATGTTGTTGAGGCTTCCAATTGTCGTGCGATAGCCTACAGTGGAGATTGTTAAGCCGCCATAGATTTGAAGGTCCCATAGAAGACATATTTTCACATACCTGCATTGCGTTGAAGTTGCCCTGGCAACCCAATGTCCCCGATACCACTTCCCAGAGACGTCCGTTCAAGTAACCTTCAACTGCTTCAGGTACCTGATACGCCTCAATACTCCGCCTAGCAGTTTGTACTGCATGATCCCTGATGTGTTGCATTTCGCAGTAACTGCATCGCTCCCTTGTGAGCTTTCTGAGCGGGGGTCACAGCGGAATGCAGGGACACCAGGGTTGGAAGTCATGATAGATTCCAGATGGAAGCATCCGCTCCCAAGTATCCAGCGAAATAATGGGAAAATGAACGGGTAAAGCGAAAAATACAGACATTAGCGCATCTACATCCTCAAAGTTGGGGCGGTACACCCAAGAGTTTCCCCTGGAGACAAGGGCTTCGACCCCGGTATTGTGGCTTCGTACGGTCCTGCCCAGAACTGGTGTCCGCCACCTTGGGAGACAACATTGTCATCGCCTGTTTCATTCTTCGTCAGCCCAGAAACGGTATCTTGGATAAAATTTTGGTATTCAGTCGAAAGATCCTCCTTCAATCTCTGTAGAGCGCAACGAATTGGATCGTCAACATGAGAGCCAGACGCGTTGGCTCCGATGCAGTGGATCAGATCCGAGCAGATCCGAATAAGGTGCGGCGAGATATCACGGCTAATGGGCGGTGGTGGCCGCTAGTGGCCGCCGTCGTCCCCGATGTTCAGCCGATACCGCTGCTTTTCTGCGCTCTCTTGCCCAGGGGGACTCATTGGGAAATGCAAAATAAACACATAACCAATGCGTATTAGAGAATTAAGGCAGTATGTTAACAAAGCGGTTGTAATAAAAATCTGGAGTGTCAATATCACTCCGCCCACTGAGTAGGGTATGGGACAGACATGATCATCGTGTCAGGGCGTCAATTGGATACTTCAACGGTATGATTGGCTCATTCTGAACCTGTATGGCATTGGGAGGTGGACTCGAAACAAGTGATGAACCAGGTACCGAGTGTTCTGGATGACAGTATCAATCCTCAGCTAGAGAGATACATTGTATCTCAAGCCTCCTGGCGTGGGACACCATGTACACAAGCCGGCTCTGATTAGGTCGCCGACACATCACATCGAGGTCGGCCAGGGTTCCGTGGCCCACCGAGTGCCAGGCCGTTACTATTGGTGGCCCGTACCTCGGATGGGTCCAAACCTCGGATGTCACATCAGTCACGATATTCCCACCAGCTCATTTGACGGGGCGTGCTCAGCAAACGTGACAAATAGTGACTTTGAGCCTGCAGTCGCTCTCCTCATCCGCTCAAAGTCTCCTTAGACAAATAATCGCATAATACATAGAATACTTGGAGGATGTATCATATAAGGTTTCAAGAAGTTTTATGGAGTATGAGGCAAGATACAAATGTTCGTCCGAGGTTTGGGCCCATCCGAGGTACGGGCCACCGGTAGTATCCCAAGCGATACTGTAGCGGACAAAATGGGCCCTATCAGACCCTTACTTGCTCGGAACCGAACTTTCGTTTTCGTTTTTGGTCCACCCCGCCCTCGCAGCCTTTTTGTCAACTCGAAGGTTATGTTTGGACTTTTCAACATCTGCTTGGTCCTTCTATCTATCTCAACTGCTGTTGGATTTTTTTCTTTACTGGGCATCAGAGTCACACCCATTATCGCCGAAGTCATTCCCTTCCTTGTTCTTGCTGTTGGTGTCGATAATGTATTCATCCTCATCCATGAGCTTGACCGTCAAAACGCACTTCATGGACCTAATGCAGCACCAGCCGCGCAAGGGAACTACCCAGCCCAGTATCTCCGACTAACTCTCACCGCTCACTTTTTGAGTCAACCCACGTAGACATGGACGTTACTTCACTCCCGTTGTATCTGAGCGCAGAAGAAAGAGTGGCATGGACATTGGCGAACATGGGACCTTCCATTTTGTTGAGCACCATCACGGAGACTGCGGCCTTGCTCTAGGAGGCTTGGTCCCCATGCCCGCTGTGCGCAACTTTGCGTTGTATGCTGCCGGAAGCATGTTGATTAATGCGTCACTGCGAGTGACTGCATTTGTCAGTGCTTTGCTTTTGGATCTCGAACTCGCAGAGGTCAGTTCGTTCTCCAGGCATTCTGACTCATTTGACTGACTTCGTTTTAGAGCAGTCGTGTCGACTGCTTCTCTTGCATCCGCCTCTCGACTCCAGTTGCACTACTAGAGACATCTGCTAGCTCGAGCAGCCTTGATCGGATGGCACGGTTCATCCGTCGTTACTATGCGCGTTCCTCTTAAACCTTCCACCAAAGCCGGTGTCATGATTATATTTCTTGGGGCAGCTGTTACATCTGTAATCTCCATTCATCATTTGCAACTCGGACTCCGTAAGTCGCCTGAAATTCCGTTGGCGGATCTGTAGCTGACTGATTCTACTGGCCAACGCCTGGCTTTGCCCTCGGATTCATGCCTTGTTTCGTACTTCGATTCTGTCAATGCATACCTGACGTCAGACCTCCCGTATACTCCGTTGCCAGGGATCTTGATGTTATACAACGAGCAGACCAACAAGCGCCCTGTGGTCGCTTCACAACTTTTCCTTCACAAATCGACTGGAAGCTGAGTGCAAGAGACCCGAAACCTCATTTATCGACCAGCCCACCGTTTCTTGGATCCACAACTTCCTCGGTTGGCTCAGTCCCCGTCGATGGTGAATATTATCGTGCCCGCAAGGATAACCCTTCCATATTTTGCACTGGCCGTACTCCATCTTGCCTATGTAAGCCACGCTATGAAGACCACGAACCCGGGTGGAACATCACAATGTATCGGCCACCTGGCTCACCTCGCCAACAACGGCCGAATGTTTCCTTATAGACAAAACCGCATTCGGTGACGCCCCATCATTCATCCAAGACTCATCCCAGGTTGAAGCATCTCACTTCCGCATATCTCACAAACCACTCAAGTCCCAAGCCGATCACATTAACGCGTTGGCAGCCGCGCACCGAATCGCACACGAGATCACCCAAGAAACCGGCGCTGATGTCTTCCCCTACTCCCTCTTCTACGTTTTTCTTCGACAAATACGTGCACATCATCGGGATCACACAGGGGGTCCTCAGGCTCGGGCTTTCCTCCGTACTCGTCGTCACCGCGTTGCTCCTCGGATCCTGGCGCACTGCAACGGTCGTCATTGGAGTCGGGGGGGGGATCAGTCTGAATGCGATTAGTTTGGTAAACCTATTGACTTCATTGGGCATCGCTATCGAGTTTGGTGCGCATGTTGTGAGGGCATCTATGAATGTTGCAAGTTCGGCATCGACTGCTGCCGCTGGGAGTGCGCTGGCATCTGGCCAGCCTGAGGGACAGTTTGTCCGGTATCACATTTACCAAACTCATTAGAATGTCTGTTTTGCCGCTCACACGCTCCAAACTTCTTGAGGTTAGACAATTCCGCTTCTCGTGTCAGTTACTATCTCACGTCGTTGCATAGATTTACTACTTTTGCATGTGGCTAACGCTCATCGTCTCTGGCGTGCTTCATGGCCTCGTCCTTCTTCCCGTCATCCTCGGTCTTGCGGGTGGACAAGGCCCTTCTGCCTGGTACAGGCGAGGAGTGGATGGCAACTGCTATTCGTAACAATTGTGAGCATGCGTGTGTTCCTCAAGACTGCCTTATGGCTGTGATAATTAACTCAATCATTTCATAGACCATTCTTAACGGATGATGACTCAATCCATAGTGATTGGACCTCTAGTTTTTGTTAATCGTTGATCAATGCTTACTCCTGAACCAGACTCTAGCTAAATAAGTCCTTGAGAGAAAGGTAGGCATGAGTGTACTTATTATGCCTCCTAATTGGCTTTACATGTGGGAAGCTACGGAACACAGGAAAGAAGGAACAATAGCTTGAGATGGTTCTTGTAGCCAGCAGCCGGGCTGAAGTCAAGGAGTTTTCCAGATTCAAACAGATGATATATTGGGGGTGTCAAGCATGAACAGAAGGTTTGAAGGGCGTCAATGATAACCAGGATGAGGTGGACTCACCAACAGAGGTGTTGGGCTGATTTAGTGGACGTGATACTGGGCCAAAAGGTGCGAGAGGCAAGAATGATTAAATTTAAATTTGTGGTGTATGTAATAATGTAATGTCTGGATTATGTTTGTAGTGATAAAAGTGTTTGTTTGCTTGCCGCCGACAAGCAACATGCGAGTTGGGAGTCAGACTATTTATATCGACCAACGATGCCTTCGTGTTTGCACCAGTTACTGTTTGGGTATCACGGAGATCATGAGGACGATGGAGTCCAACAATTGGTTCCTGGAGATTGGTACATGAAGCGCGTGTTTTCAGTTCGTAAACAAGAAAGGGACGAAGATAGATAAAGACTCCGCTGGCATTGCGGGCTGGAACGTGTGCAGCGTGATGAATCATTAACTGAATCAACAGGGAGATGGTGATTGGCACCTGGCAGGTGTCGTGTAAATAACGCGGACCTTGGAAACGTAAGGAATTTTCGCAGGTTGCGATGGGGGGTTGCTGGGATCAGACGAATACCTGCCAGAATTGCTCAAGTGCGCTTAGCGCCTGCAGAACACCCTGGGGCAGATCAAGTGGATATAATTTTCAATACTTGGATGCACGTGAGGTGAAGTGCTGGAGAATTGACACTCGAGGGGCACACCAATCGCCTTTTATGGCCCGGCGAACAGAAGGCGACTGTTAATGATCCTCTCTCCCTGACTCTGACCATGCCTGCCGCTTCCTCCTCGCGCAAAGACAACAATCCCCAGCTCAAGGCTCTGGACAAGGAGACAAAGCGGGCAAGGGGTGAGTACTCCTCTCCCGCCCTTTTCGCATCCTCACTCATGCTTCTCACAGGCGCCCTCTCATGTGCTGAGTGTAGGCGGTACCTGCAACTTTTCTATTTGCCACCTTCACCCTTTGACCACTTTGTTCCCCCACTTTTTCCAGGCTCAAGCTTAAATGCGATAAGACCGTACCCTGCGCAAGGTAGGTCTATATCTCGTCTCCGTCCCACCACCGGTTGTTCGGCTGCATTTTCATTGACTTTATCATTGCATCACACTAGCTGTAAGCGTAGAGGGTGCTCCGCCATTTGTCCGAATGGCAGTCTCGTCACTGGTCAGGGGACACGGTGCGCCACCTTTTTATGGTGCATATAAACTACCCCCTAACTCTATCCAATCCCGTGTACGCATCTACAGGTTCGTCCTCGCAGATACTGAGAAGCTGCACCAAAAGATCGCTCAGATGAGTGACCGCATCCGCCAGCTTGAAGATGCCGTTGCCATTCTTCAGTCTACTCTGTCCAACGAACCACACCCACTCCTCTCGCGCGAGCTCCTCAAGATCAAGTCGAATATAGAATTACATCCTGCAGTGGATGAAGAAGTTATTGCGCAGAGTAAGAAACAGGAGCCGGAAGAGGAGGGCGTTATTGACGCGTTTGGGACGCTGGCGATTCGGGATGATGGTGCCGCCACGTTCTACGGGAGGTCTGCTGGTTCCGAGGTGCGTTGGTGAGATTTGAGAAAGACTGCGATTTGACGTAATGGTTTATCCTACAGAGTCTACTGATTGTGAGTTGGTCGCAGCATGGCTAGGGGCGTCCCTATAGCTTGACCTCTTTTTGCTTTCCTCAGGGTGAACCGCATTCCGACGACCCGAGTACTGCCCTCGGGAATAACCCACAGGAACCACAACCGCTCCATGACCATACTCAACCACGTGCTCCCTCTTCTAGCACCCAACACCAACCCCAATCCACTGCCGCACTCGTCTATCAAACCCTCCACACTGCACATGCCCCCTCCACCAGTTCCTCCGCCCAACGACATGCGTCCCCACGCGAATCAATAGCGGCCCTCACGGCATCCTTCCCCCTAAGCGCAAATGCTTTTCAAGCTATCACTATCGACATGGACTACCTCCTCGTGCACTTCCTGCCAAAATGGGAGGAAGCCTGGCGGCTCGCGCAGCTGTACCTCGAACAGGCCCCGTGGTTCTTCGGTGCGGTGACGAAGCGACAACTATTGGAAGAGATGCTGCCGATGTGGTACTACGAGGCTAGAGGACTCGTGCCTGGAGGTGCTCCATCTCCTGGTACGAGTGGAGCACCATTGACGCCCGTGAGTCCAACAGACGGACAACCCGCAAACGCCGCATCACCTGGGTCGTTTTCGAACTCCTCATCATCCTCGTCCGCTACCACCACCTATGGTTCCTCTAAAAGCCCGGGACAAGGACAGACTACGCGCACAGCACATGACCTTGCGCTGTTGTTTATGGTTTTCTGCTTTGGTGCGCTCACGGATGTCAACTTACCAGCGGCGCCGGATAATCCGGTCTCGGAAGAGTTCTTTCAGCTTACGAAGGCGGCATTGGTGTTGGAACCGGTGTTGGAGAGGCCGCCAAGTGTGTCTACGGTGCAGACGCTGTCGTTGATGGCAATCTATGAAGGGATTTGTTCGAAGGATGGTAGCATTGAGCGGACTTGGGCGTTGTTTGGGATCGCTGTCAAGTTGGCGCAGAGTGTGAGTGCCCCTCTTTGGGCCGAACTTTTATTTTGAAAGACTAATGGATGTCTTTGGTGTATAGATTGGACTACGTGGGTTGGACATTTCTTGATGTAAGGATGGGCGCTCATATGATGTACGCGGATAGATCGTGACTGTGCGAGGTGGAAACTTGCCCCTGCAGAAGTGCAGAAAAGACGAGCGTTGTTCTGGGAGTTGTTCATTACGGATTGCTGGCAGGTGTGCAATACGTCTCTCAATCCATACTGATACCTAATAGCGATCGGTGTAGAGCTTGGCAACGGGCAGGCTAGCCACGTTCTCACTTCCGTTTGTCGACTGCGAGTTGCCCGCAGACCCAGACGAGACCATCGCAGATGATGGGAGCATTCAACCAAGCTGTACGTCCTCGCCACCTTTCCTCCCATATATTAATTCATTCAACTCGTACAGTTCCCTTCTGGAAGGCCCGCTTTGGCGCCGAATGCGTCTCTGCAGTCGTCCAAGGCACACTGACCTCGCGTGCGCCCAAGTACAGCATTATACTCGACCTAGACCGGAAGGTAAGGGATATGGAGATGCCGCTGTATGCACAGCAAGCGCAGATGTTGAATCTGGGTTCAAATACGGATGGCACAAACTTGGGGCTTGGGCTTGGAGAGACAATGAGTCGGTTCATGCCGGTTAATTATCGTGAACTTAGTGCGTGCGTTCCCCACAGTTATCTCATGCGGAAGGAACTAATAGTGAGATGCATCTATATAGCGCTATTGTATATCCATCGCTGTTTTTTTGCACACGCTATTTCGACACATCCAAACGACCCGATCAAGTCTGCGTATGCGCCGAGCTTTTTGGCTGGGTATAGGAGCGCGTGTACGATTTTGGGATCGGTGAGGCAGCAGTTTACGTTGTTCCCGAGGCAGATTGCGCGGTTCTGGGTGTTGTGGACGCACGCGTTTAGTGCTTCTGTGAGTTGCTTTTCCCTTTTTTTTCTTTTCTTCCTTTTTTTTTCTGTATTTCTTTGCTGCTCGCTCTGTTTCCTTCGTCACTTAAACCATCTTCCCCACATTCTCATCCACCTTCCCCCCCGCCTTATCCCCTACATTCTCCATTCTCTTTTCCTTCATGCCTTCTTTCCTTCTTCCTGTCCTTCTCTTCCTTTCCCGCACTTTTCCCTTTCCCCCGGTATTGTGGTTATTTTCAACTCGCGAGTTATTTTGAACCTCTTTCTGATGCATGTGGACTCGGATATCTTTTTGTAGGTCATGTTAGCGTCAGTAGCGACACATGTGTCCAAGCAATCACAAGTTGCACACGCGGCGCTGATAGAACTCAATGGTGCGTGTGAGCTGTTTGAACACGCTGCAAGGCATGGTGGGAGAGCTGTCAAGTTTTTGGTGAGTACCCGTGCAATTTCTATTTCTGTTCGGCTTGTGCGTTTCGGCTTTTTTCACCCTTCCTATCTTCCATTCCCTCACCGTGTGACTGGAGGTTTATTCCGGTTTGACGTGTTGCTTTCGATTATATTCCTTTCCATTGATAAATTTATTGATTGGTGTCACTGACGACGATATCTGGTTTGTTGATGATAGCCGATTCTGAAACGTCTACGCGCGAAAGCACAAAAGGCGTTTGAAGACAGCGAGAACGGAGTGCCACCGAGTATACCGAATGATGTGTTGAAACCATCAAAGACGGATGAAGAGAAGAATGAGTTGGAGATTTTCGGTGGGAAGACGCATACAGTTGCGACGAAGCGGTCACCTGCGAATGCGAGACCGAATTCTGCTGGTGAGTTTTTAGGTTACCTGACTCCTTTGTGTGACTTGGCTGACTGGTTTTTTTCCCTTTTCTACCTCTAAACTTTATTTTTGGATGTAGGGAGTTTGTCGTCTTCGAGAGGGAGTTCAGGAAGCCCACAGATTAAGCCCCTTACACAACAGACCCAAGCACAGGGACACTTGCAAGTTCCGGGTCAGGCATCCATATACCCGCCGAATCCACAAGGACCAGGAACGGAATATGGAAGCCCGCAGCAACAGCAGCAGTTAGTGAACCAATATCCCTCGTTCCAGGGCGTGCACCCGAGTTTGGTGCATGAGTTACACGGGTTTGGCGGAAGGATTGAGGCGCAGGTTAGGCAAGCTTATATGGGTGGTGATGTGTCCAGTGCGAATGCGAGTGCCGGTACAGGTGGAACGATTCGAGAGGTGGCGCCGGTCGCGGTCGGCGTTGAAGACAGGAATGAGATGGTTGGCGTCGAGTTCCAGCAGCAACAACAGCGCCAGAGGGAGATCGAGATGGAGTATCAGCAGCAGCAACAGATGCAAGTGGAAGCGGAGAGAAGGCAGAGGGAAGAGAGGCAGAGGGTTCAAGAGATGGAGAGGCAGAGGGCTCAGGAGATGGAGAAGCAGAGGGTACAAGAGATGGAGAGGCAGAGAGAACAGGAACGTGAGAGAGAGAGAGAGAGAGCGGAGAAGAGCCAGATACAGAGGGCGAGGCAGCAGCAGCACCAACGTCACCAGCATTATCAGACGCCACAACCGCCGCGGTCGTCCGTCTATCAACCCCAGCAACATCCGCAATCTAGTGGATACTACACCCAGCAACAAGATGAGAGCGGGAGTGCACAGATGCCACCTCCCCCAGCAACGAATGTACAAGCACCGAGGCATCGACCGCCGCAGGCGTATTCAAGGCAACAACCGTACGGAAATGGACAAGACGTGATGTATCACCAAAGTCAACCTGTGCCAGCGGTTGCGCATCAGTCGCAGGAGCCAGTTCATCCTCATCCACTTCAGCAACAGCAGCAGTTACATGTTATACCACCGCAACAATATGTTGGTACGAGAGGTGAATTGGTTACACCGTTGTCGTCGTCCCCGATGTCGGATCAGGGGACGCCTCTAACGCCCTATGATGCGCAGGGCCCGTCTTATCACCAACAGGCGGCGCAATATCCGCAGCAACAGGGACCGTCGCCCCAACAAGGGTATTCACAGGAGACGTATTCACAATATTGGGCCGCTGCACCTAGTGTGCCGGATGCGCACGGATATGCAGCGCATGGGCCGCAGCAACATGTACAGTATTCGGCCCCAGTGCAGCAGCAATATCCAACGCAAGCGCAGGGTGCCAACCAGGTTCATACGGCACACCCTGGCCAGCATCATCCCCAGCATCAGCAACACCCGGGGTACCCGCAACACCAGTATACACCTGGGGGTGTGTTGAGAGGTATCGCGGCGGATGATAACAGACTACAGGAGACATGGACGACCTATATGTATAATGTAAATTTTCTCTTTGTTTTCTTTTTTTTGTTCGGGTGCTGATGTGTTATGTTGTGTAGGTTGCTTCGCCGAGACCTTTCTTCGAAGATTGAGGGCTCGAAGGGACCGTTGTAGTCTGACATTGGTGTATGCCTTGACTGTATACCTATACCCGTTAAACGTGCTGATCCTTTCTTGGGACTTTGATCGATACCTTTGCTTTTTTTTTTTGGTCTCTTGCTCTCGTTTGATTGTACGTTAGTGTACTGATCTCGCCTTGATTTTGTCTCTGCCCCTTCACATCCGTTCCTTTCTCTCATCCCTCTGATATTTCTGTGTTGTTACTGTGTCGGTATTTCGGTATTCGTACGTTGTATCGTGATAATTGTGGTTTTGTTTCTACCAGTATCTATAACAGCGCCTGGTCTCTAATTGACTTGTACTTGACTTGTTCGTGCTCTGGTTGCGTAGAAGAGTGTAAGCACAAACTACATAGGCAAGTTGTCCAAGTGAACAGCTAGGTCGACAGCCCCTCGCGGAGGGTCTTGGCTGGTAACGTGACGTAAAAAATGCAAAGAAAAACAAAGGATTTAAACTCAAGCTCAAATGAGGGAGTCCTTCCCTCGGTTGGTATCCCGAAGCTTCCATCGACCCCAAGGCTCCGTAGAGCTCAAGCCCTCAAGCATATTTCATCCGGCTCGTGCCTGAGAAACTTTCATTTGCCACATCCCTCGCTTCCGTCAGAAAACAACATACGCCACCGTATTTTCACTGCTATAAAAGGACTGGGGACCCTTCAACTACGTCCTATCGCAACTGACAATAGCCACTGGTCCAGAGATGCCTGAGTTAGCTTTCCCGACTTTCCTTTCTGTACCCATGCCGTTCGGTCCGCGTTATCCTAAATGGTGGCTGGATTTGCTAATCAGAGTCCAGACGAGGGCTGTTGATAAAAGTGGCAGTGAACGGATTGAATCAGGAAATGACAGGGGTGCAAGATAAGATTGAGATCCCCCAATACAGCATCACGCTCTTGTTTGCAGACAGTCTTCTTTGTCGTGTCTAGTTTATGCGCCTATACATAGGCCTGTTTCAAACTTCTGGCATGTATACGGCCGCAGTCAATCGCGAAGCGAAATGAATCCCGGTTGAAGATTCCAGAGTCTGCCACAAATTACGTTCGAAGCATTCGAGCCACTAAGTCCACAGCAAGGAGGGATCCTCTTCTCGCCAAAATTAACCACGCAATGAGCCTGCAAGGCAGGTATATCAGTTTTGGCTCCCAGAGGGCTGTGACAGTTGGTCTTTGGACACTTACTTGTTATTGAGAGGCGAAATCAAACCTTGCTCTCCTTCCCAGTCGTCCAAAAGACCCTTTCGGTTCTTATCCTTTCCAAGAATTTCTGCCCGGGTGAATTCGCCGGTTTCCGATGAATGTTGCTGGACTCGAGCCGGGGTTTCAGATAAAACGCACACTTCCCAAAGGCTCGACGCGTTTGAGTGTTAAGACAAACGGTTAATAAACTAGCGATAGCGGCGCTGGCACAGACCCATAATATGACCGATGGGAGGCCCCGACGCGCCGGGGACAGAAGGACAAACCTGAGAACAGAAATAATTCTTATTAGGAAGCGGGCTGCTTGTTCGACCTCTTGTTTCTGGGTAGGACAAATTGGTCAAGGGGAATTCTTCCCCGAAAGCCTTCATCGATCGCAACGGTGCATTGACGGAAACCATTGATGCTAATCTGGCCAGCCTCTTTGACGCAACTTGGCAAATGGATCTGCATACCAGATAATGTATACTTCGCCAATTCCCAGTGATCAAAAGAAAGCAGGGCAGAAAGCGATTAAACGCAAAGGGCGCTGCCCAACTTTGAAACCGAGGTAAAGTACGAGACAATCTACTATGGGTGAAATGGACAGAACGAAACTTCATACTACTACAAGTCCAGCAAACTGCCGGGCATTATGATATCGATGCGTAAGGGCTCCATACACTCAAACGGGCTCTCGATGATCATCAACGGTACTGTGACAACCACATCAGAAAATGTTAGTGTTATTTATGTCGTGAGTGCAACGCTCCGGTGATGGACGAAAGCGCTCTCAACTCGTCTTCATCGGAGTAATGGTCGAAGTGGTGGAAACCGATGATACCCGTGACCCCCGGGACGAAGTTCGGTTTGGATGGGGCTGATAGGAACGTGAACTTGAGGAGTCTGCACTCGCATGGGAAGACATGGTCTTTGAACGGAGGAGCGCCCGGGTATCCTCCCCTCCTCGCCGAGGCTCTGGTAATTGCGAGTAGCCTCGACGCTTACGCGTCGGCAGCGGCGGCGGTGACGGTGAATTTCGGTATCTACAGGTCGCCGGTGCAGGGAGGGAAGGCGATTTGTTGTGGTGTCGTGGGCCATCGGATGTAGAAGCCTGCATCCTGGAGACAGAGGATGTCATTGCTTTGACCTTGAGGAAAACGTTCGGCAGGCGAAGAGAGTTAGTAGGAGATGTTGTATCAGGGTCAGCGGTAAACATTGACCGCTTGGGTGGGGAAGGCGGCGGAGAGGTGATAGCCTGGGAAGGCAGGAAATCTTCAAATGACTTTAGATTTGAGTTGACGGTTAGAGCCTTCCGTTTCTCGCCGGGATCTGTAGAACAGGGAAATTCAGTATTGATATTAACGGATAGATTGTAGAGTCAGGTTAAGACATGTGGTCGACATGAGGCACCACATGTAAGTCAAGGCAATCGACGTAAAGAACCGGGATCGCAAATTATGTACTCAAGAAAGCGAAGGGGAGTGAGGTAGCTGGCGGTGAGCCCCATCAATCGGGATTGAGTGGTGGGCTACGACTGCGATACGGTGGTGTGAGTGAAACAAACCTATTCACCTGATGGTCCAAAGGCATTTGGACGTGTTCTTCGAATGTTATTCTCCCTCCCTTGGACTGGCGTGAGCACCCCAAACGTGTTTCCTGGCTCTGACTCGTACAGAGCACCAGTGCGATCTTGAAAAGTATAGCGGCTGGTGTCGGCATCGTAGCCGACGCGCTTCATTCCCTCGGGAAGGCGTGCAGAATCCTGTTACCATGCCATATCACACGACCGTAAGGCAGTGCAAGACCATGAAATTGAATAACGATTCGGAGAGCGTCGTAAGTGGTGCGTTGAGCGGCTCAGAAAGCTATTACTCACCTCGTCATATTGCGACCAGCGGCCCATGAACGTGGTTTAAGATTTGCTTGGGGTGCAAGTTGGAGGGGAGAAACACAGGAGTACAGAACAGCCACCGTCTTAAATACGACAGAGCTGGATGAGAGTCGAGTCGTTGGTCGCGTGAGGCACTGCATTAGCCCTAGGAGCCGAACCAATGATCGTGATCCTTTTGGATTCTAGTGTGTTCGTGCTAAATATGTCATGTGCTAGATATGTGACAACATGGTATGAATGGATGACCCACACCTCGATAGGAGTTGCGACTCAAGTCGTTCAATTGCGGAATGGGCTAGCCTGGCCGCCGATCTGCATTTGCATAACTTTGTCAGTGTTATGACTAGAGATGAGGTCATTTTCGCGATCCGTGAACACGTACGGGGTTTATCACGAAAACTTGTGGACTGCCTGAGTGTATGTGTTTTCAGCTTTCAAATCTCCGCCATTTGCGCAGCGATGACTAATCCTGAGGCTACTCCGAAGCCTCTCCTTGCTCACTAGTTCATTAATTCCTCGGAGGCAGACCCTTCGCACTTACATCTCACTCATTGAGTCCACTTCGACACCGCACATCACCTTAGGCTCATAATGCTTAACACCGCGTGCTGCAGACGGAGTGGTCATACCGTGGTGATACTACAGATCCTCCATGAAAGCCGAAAGTGAAGGTTATGCCGCTACTACAGGTATATACGTCGTTGCTATATATCCGGACCCAGGCTGTCAATCGTACAATGTGCAATCGCTATGATGAAAGATATATTAGTCGAAAAGTAGTAGTGATGGTTTTCGTTCTACGATTTATCATACGCATCATGTAGTAGCTGATGAATGATTTTCAGTAGAACATCTGTTACTTAGGACTTGCAATGTTCGGTCAGTATGTCAGCCTGTTGCCAACTTCATAGCCATGCACGGAACTTCTTGCCAAAACCCGATTTCGTATACGAGGATCCAAGAGCAGCAATTCATGCAGTGGTCGAGTGACATTGCAACACCAACGAAGAACACCAAAGTCAAACTGTGCATAGAAATGTCCACAACGGGCGTAGTACAATGACGACTGTGACTCGATTGCCCAAGATAGCGCAGATGTTATCAGTCGCTAAAGCAACTCTTCTTCCCCTGATGCGAACATGGAAGGCCGCCGTTTATGAGGAGGAGAAAGGGAGTATTATTGTGGCAGCCTCACTGGTAGGGAAGGAGAGGGGCAGAGAATATGCAGGACTTGAGATACTATTCAGGTAGAAACTAAGGTCAAGTTACAAAATTTCCAGCCTCGCTCGTTTCTCGTCTTCCTAGTGTAGAAAACCTTCTATCTGTATCAGTCACGCCCAAGTTCTTACTGGTGTAAGCCGCAGCTTACGGAACATTACCAACAGTTCCTAATAGCACTGTCATTTTTAGACGGAGGGCATAGGTGTTGGAGGACTGACATCAACCGAGTTGTTGAAATCATCATTGTCGCCACCATGGTGCCCAGTACATTTTATACCCTCATTGAGAAGCTTGGTGAGTTTGAGCACTGGATGTGACAAGAGTTAGAGCTGCGCGCGGTGGGGGAAGAGTTGGTAGAAGTCACAGGGAACCATAGCTACAGGTACACAGTACTCGACATCTTCAGTAACATTCCGGAATTCTTGGTAATCTGCTCTGATGATCCGGATCAACAGGTCTCAATCAACAACGAAGATGTTGTAATTATACTAATCTACTTTGGTTTGTAATCGAGCCTCCTGATATGGACGTCGATGGCAGTTCAGCAGCGAATAGTCGACGGGTATGGAGTATCATCCTTGTCGATAGGACCATCCGGATGACAATAAACAGCCTATAGAATGTCACCCATGAGAGACAGTACTAGAAAGTGAAGCACTCCAGAATATTTGACACTCACGGCACCATCATGAACATGTTGTTTGTCTATCAAAAGACCTTGAGCTGGCTGGAAACTCTAGACGAGGGCAGAGAGAATGCTTACAGATTGGATTACCACACCCAATGATAAAATTGAGTATCCTTATTGACATTAGTAATGTCAGATATTAGAAGGTGTACATCTCCCGAGTTCATGTAAGCAAGACTTACCACAGAGGTATACATAGAAGAGGACACCTATGTAGCCAGAGTGAGATACGAATGGTGTAGGAATGAATTAGTCAAAGGTAACCTTCACGGTATACTTGGTGCATCAAACTATGTCCTCCTAGACCTCTTGGGTCTGATATAGCTGTGATGGTGTGGGGTTAGGTATCAGTGTAAATACAAAAGAGATCCTAGCTCACCCATTTGAGTTGTTGGAATCAGGGCCAACACGAGCACCACTGGATTCTCACAGTGAGTACCGAATCAGATAAAACTCTATCAGGTGGAATCGACTTACCAATATCAGGGACCAAATTGACAAGGTACATGAACCATCCATCTTTCAACTGTGTGTGGAAAATACAGCCATTGAATCCATCAATGGAATAAAAGTTGTCTATTAGCTGAATTCAGTATCTTTAAACTATTTCAGGATTAACATTTAGAGGAACTTGAAACCTCACAGTAGTATGATCCAAAATATTTTCTGCCAAAGTACAGCTGAAAGCCTGTTATCACAATAAACATAGTCACTACCCCAGCAAGAATCCTCTTATCATTTCCCCACATGACGTGGAGGCGTAAACAAAGGATTGCTTGAGTTCGAGGGTGAATGTTAAACTTATTCTAATTACTGTGATATAGACCACTCACTTTCGGAAAGCAACATGCCAACTAAACCAATGTCTAAACAATAATTAACTGAAATATTGAAGGTAAATCAGGTGATCTGCTTACAAGCAAATGCCTCTGCTAGGCCCTGGCAATTGGTAGTGGGATCCCATCCAACTATGCCCAGTACTATGGATGCCGTCAATGTAAATTGAGTGATTATGAGACCCGACGTACAAAATTGTTGCATGATGAGATTGGGGATTACAAAATACCGGTCTAGGAGGAAGACAAGTTTCATGAGGGTCCACTTAGAGGCCCAGACAAGTTCTACCTCCTGAACGAATGTCAAGGAGTAGTCGTATACCTTTCGAAGCAATAAATCAAATAAGACATTGAACGAATTGAGGGTTAGGTGGTTATAGACTTACATATAGGGCCAGTGCAATGCCTATGGTAAAACAGATATTGACCGTTCACACAACTTCGATCTCAATCTTAACCTGGAAGACTCATACCTTCAAAATACTGTTATAACACCCATAGTTAACTCACGGGATGGTAAGTAATTAGATGCATTACCGGCTCACCTGATATAACTGAAGTCGGTGTAGATCATGAGAGAGTTGGGTAGCCGAAATCATCTTGGAGGCGCTCAGGGAGCACTGGGGGGTGAAAGAAAGCATTCTGACAATCTGACGACCTTTAAGAATACTTCCGGGCCTACTAGTCGCAAGTATAGATATAGAACTTGTTCTTTGTGTACTACCTTATTCTTGGACGTACGATATGCTGGAATAGTTCAACAACGTCTTGATATCACCTCTCTTTGGAGCATTGATACCTCTACAGAGCATCGGTAGTTCACCGTGCCGCACAAGAGAACAAATGCATCACGTTGCGAACCCGTGGAAAGCGAGGCACTTCTATGCCTATTCGAGTACTGTGCTTTGTATACCACTTCTGAGATATCACTGTGATTGCAAGAACTATGGCAAGCTGTGTCGGCTGGGCTGTGCGAATCAGACCTGGAGTTGGACCAGGAGTGCGCGCTGAGCGTCGCGTATGTCGGTCTCTTTGGATCTAATGCAAGTCCTTACTAAGATTCGTGACCATTGATAGCACCCAAAAGTACAATACGTTCCAGGCTGACATGGGATGGATAAATGTAGGGTCGTCTGACTTAGAGATCCACATATTTCTACATATGATGATCGCCCAAGGGCAGTGCCATCATTGCCATCAGAAGCTCCAGCAAATTCAGTAGATCACTGAGATTCTCCAACATTGGCCTTTTATCGAGATGGAAGCGGGATATTGTGAAATAGAAGAGATCTTCTGACGGGTAATTCCGACCTGCCGAGCGTAGGTGTCAGATCGGGCCCTTCCGCAGATGTGGTCTGGTGTCACAGGAGAACACAGCACAGGTCCAAGAGCTGTCGCACTAATAATAAGTAGACGACGTGAAGCAGGATAACCAAGCAACTGGTACGTTGTCTCTCCCAAGGGACGCAGACGGGTTGGATTACTCTCAATTGTCGGTGAGCCTAATCATTTGAAAGCCCACTGTAAACGCCGTGCTTACCAGTCAGAGTTTCCACGTTGCGGATAGTCAGCGATCCAGCTTTCAATGTCTAACCAAAACCACGGCCGAGTGGACAACACCTTTTTTTGAGTGGCTAGTTCCGTAATCTTGACGTTGCCGCATCCCCAATACCGAAGCTGGTCGTATCACTCATGATTGTTTTTGGGACTGTTGAAGCTGATATACGTGCGGCGAGTGGTTGGGACCCTTACAGATGGGTGCAGCGACCAGCTCCAAGCTCTGCTGCCTGGCCAACTTGGCTTTATCATAGAGACTGGGCGGTTGTCCCAGGACGGGAGACCGGCCGGTCCCTTGGTCGTATTCCTCTCAAATGTTTCAATGAACTGAGGATATGGGAAATTATTTGGGTTGGGAAGAAGATCGTGTTCGAATAAAAGCCGGGGGATATCTTTTAGGATAGGGCCAGTCTAGGGCTCGTACATTGTGTGTGTTCTAGGGTTCCTATATAGCACTTCAACGTTGTTTCGCGGGCGGGTGTGCGGGGGAGGGCCCGACAAGACATTATAATCACTCCGTAATACCTCACCAGCATCCGAGGAAGAATAACGGTATACATGGGGTCATCACCCACACCTACTGGAGAGTCATGGTGGATTGTTATCTGGCGCGTGCTGGGGCCTCTGCCCAGGTGCCACTGGAGCCCCTCAGGAGGGTTTGGTCACCTAAACAACACGAGATTACGACGGCAACTCCAAGCACTGAAACCTGAGACCATTTCTTGGACTAGATAAGTGCTGACGCTTGGGCTCTGGGGATGGGTACCGTTTCATGGTATGCTGGATTTCGTCCCATTGTGAGGCACCGAGTTACAGTGTGTGGCTTGTCCCAGCGTCGTAGATCGACTGCAGCATCAAGGACCTTCTCCACGAGCCTCGCACAGCCATCAGAGGCCAAAACCCGAAGTTTAATGAAAACGAGCAGGTTGGACGCCCAGAAGATCAACGCGGACTCTCCATAGCAGCAGTCCCGTGGAGTCAGAAGACATCTAATGAATGCTAGCCAACAGGCAACCATGCATAAAACACGTGGAAGGAAGTCTCATGGACGCGTTATGTGTGCGTGTTTGGGTTTGTGTGATCTCGCTCTGGATCACGGGACCGTCTCGGATGTGGTGGTCATTATCTTGTTGCTCTGCTCAGGAGTCTTGGACGCCTGGTTCCTAGTCTCTTCCAACTCCCATCATGTCTGCGAATAAACCAGGACCCTCTACACCCTCGATATCGTCATCCTCAAGACAAAGGCCGCCTAACAGACGTTCTCCAAGTGCCTACACTGTTCCCTCACGTCCGATGGCCTTCCAGCACCACCGTCGGGCTTCAAGCTCGGCTCTGACGGTCCAAACGCAATTTACGACGCATCCTAACGCAACGACCCCGCAAGGAGCGCAGGATCACCCCAGCAATCCGCGTTTCTCGTATTTGTTGAACACGGTGCTTGGATCGCCATTTCTCACGACCACAGACGTTGTTCAAACACCATCACATTTCAGCCTGGACGATGCAATTGAGGAGCGCGATGTGCATCATCCACGACCACCATCACCATCACCAACAGCAGACTACTCAATCATCGATGTGGAGGAGTTGGAAGCAGACAACCCGCCCATCATTCGGATCCCAGGCGGTTATCCATACGGGCACCAACGGTCCATGTCCCCTTCATTTGCAGGTTTTGGCCTCCAATCCCCTTCACCCTGGTCAAGCACCAGAGGTCGCACATACTATACGAGTCCCGGGTTAAATGGGACACCATTCATGAGCCTCAACCACCCGACGGAGTCCATCTCAATGCCTAATATGCCTCAATCGTCGAATCCCTTCAAGACATTGTTGCCACGGATCTGGGATGCACTCTCGTCTCCAGGGAAAGCATTCTCTGGAAACAATCATTATCCCTCATCCCCTTCATCTTCCTCGACTTCTATCAATTCCTCTCCTACCGCTTCACCTAGAAGCTTCTCCCACTCTGTTTCCCTCCCAACCGGACTGTTCAGCAGTCAATCTCCTTCCGGTCGTCAATCACCTCTTCCTTGGAGTGGCCTTTCGAGGAATAACAAAGGGAAGGGCAGAACTCAACCTCCCCATTATTCTTCGTTTGCCCCAGAACCCGCAGAGAATTTCGACTATAGTGAACTTTCCCCATTGGATGGTGAAGAAGGCGAGCTAATCGATGAGGCTTGCTTCGTTGACGTACGAGCCATCACTGGTTTTGACATCTTAGCTCTGTTACCACCAGAGTTGGCCCTCTACATCCTCCAACTCGTCTGCCCCTCCCCCTTTGCCCGCAACAACCGCTATTCTCGTACAAGAAGGTTAGACCCTTTGTCTAATGAAGCCGAGGAGGAATCCAAAGTTGCTTTACGTGCTATATTAGCTTGCCTCGCCGTCTCACACACGTGGCGGCGTCTGGCACTCGATAACTCTGTCTGGCACGCATTATTCTTGGGGAGATGGGATGTTGACCTCAGGAGGGCTGGTATGTCCCATATGCGGAAACTGGGGTCAGGGTCGCCATCCGACATTGTTGATTCACCAACACGTCAACAAAAACGACCTAGGTGGAAACTCAAACATAGAGCTCAGACGTTCAAGTTCGGTGCTACATCCAAGTCCAGCGCTTCCCCGCCACGTGCACGTCCGCATGCCTCAGCCTCGACCCTCGGAGCGCCCCAGGCGCTCCGCCAGCCCAAACAGAACTTCCCATTACAGTTTGATTGGAAGAAGATGTATATGGAGAGGCTTGAGTTGGAGAAACGATGGAGTGGGACCGCTTGTGTCAGAGTGCCGATATTACCTCCTGATAACGCGCAACCAGTGCGTGATGCTGGAAGGCCAATATCCAATCGAGGAGCGCCAAGATCTAGGTCTCTGTCACCGACCAGACTCCTCGGTTCTGGGAGTACTTCATTAACCGCCTCGGCCAGTAGTTCTGGTGTGACCGAATCGGCCACTTTAGGAAGGATCTCAAATAGAACTGCTGACAGGATGATGGAATTGAGGGGAATGTCGACTTCGAGGACCGAGCCCTCAGATATGAACGTTTTATATGGGGAACAGAGATGGGAACCAGAGACGATGGAATTGAAGGGACATACGGACAGGTTTGTGTAAGCTTTCTATTTTTGATGCGTCGTGCTGATTCACGCCCTCAAGTGTATATTGTGTTGAATTCGACTCGAAGAGAGTCATCACCGGTTCTCGCGATCGCACAATAATGGTGTGGAGCTTGAAGACAGGGAGGCTTCTGGGTACATTTGCAGGCGTTCATACTGGCAGTGTGTTGTGTTTGAAATTCGAGAGGGATTGGGACCTCGAGTCCTTTGATCCTTCGCTTATGCATCGGAAAACACGGCAGGACGAAGCATCGCTGTCAACAGATCCGGATTTGGAATCGGACCGGGACAGTAGTGGTTTGGAACGGCTGGGGAGGAAAACCGGGTTCATGTTCACCGGGAGTAGTGATTGTACAATATGTGTATGGAGGTTGGAGACCGGGGAACTATTGGATGAAGACCCAGCGCGGGATGGAATGGAGGAAGATAGGGATAGGTGGGTCCTGGCAGAGCCCGTTGCAGTGCTCAAAGGACATACGGGTGGCGTTCTAGACCTTAGGATTGACCAACAATGGATCGTCAGTTGGTGAGTCGCCTTTTGCACGTCTCACCTGAGTTCGTTTTGCTAAAATAACGACAGCTCGAAAGACACTGTCATTCGTGTATGGGACCGGAAGACGTTAACGTTGCACCGGATGCTGAGAGGTCATGAAGGACCCGTGAATGCGGTGGGTTTGCAAAGTGGTAGAGTGGTATGTACTCTCTCAGACTTGTACTGCGCCTTCGTTCCTGATAGGATAATTAGGTGAGTGCGAGTGGAGATGGAAAGATGATTCTCTGGGATATCGAGAGCGGGGAGCGACTGAAGACGTTCGATGGACACGACCGCGGTTTGGCCTGCATCGAGTTCCAGGTATCCTTTATTTATGTTGAGGTTCATGATGTGCGATTACTCACCAGAACTCTCAGAACGACTTGATCGTATCTGGCTCGAATGATTGCAAAATCAGGATATGGAACGCCTGGACCGGCGAATGTCTAAGGACACTTGCGGGTCACAACGCCCTCGTTCGCGCAATATCGTTTGATCCCAAGACGGGGCGATTATTAAGCGCCAGTTATGATAAAGTGGTCAAAGTATGGGATCTATATAACGGTAAGTCGATCCTTTGTGCCATAGTTTCTTTGATGGTTTGCTGACTTAAACTCTGGCAGGCAAACTGATACGAGAGTTCAAGCATACTCATACAAGTCATATTTTTGACGTCAAGTTCAATCTCGGGAAGATTGTCAGGTATGTACCGGAGGTCTTCTCGAGTGATTCGGTAGCTTATTAAATGCTACAGTGCTTCGCACGATCAGAGGATCTGTGTATTGGACTTTACAGCTGGATTGGATGCTTCAGTGTTTATCTGAGTTAACTGAAGGTGCATGGCCCTCTAAAGTGGGTGCATCGATGTATGATATTTCTGGACCCGTTACTTCCCATCACCGGCTATCTTTATTCCTGCACGGTTGACTTCTCATGCACATATCCTATACTTTTCAATATTGATACGTCCGGCACAAAGCATCCCTGATAGTCACTTGTGGAGTTAGGATAAATCACAGGCGAATGATTCAAGCTCGCTTCAGTGTAAGAGTGAGATCTAACTAAACATCGCCCGAAGCTGGGAGGCAACTGGCTAGCCGGCATGACCTGGCGTACAGAACGATAGTTAAAGACACGAAAATGACGCAAGCTACGGCAGTCACTTGATAATATAGACTTCTGATAATACTGCTAGTACCAACCCGGTGACTAGAAATTAGATGCTAAATAATGTCAACCGCTTGGCGGCGAAATAAGACCAGTAGAATCTAGCATTATCAGGAGTCGGAAATCCGACAAGGTTATCGGTCATCATGCCCAACGCCCAATCACTGAAAAAAGCGGCAAGAATGGTGAACAGTGTGAGAGACGTCATGAGACCCCCTACGATCCACGTAGGGAGGTCTACTTTGTCATCGTCAGCCGCGGGGTCGCAACAATACGTCTTGAATAAGCCGACGGTGAGAATGAGCACACCAAGGCCGACAAGGCCAAAAAACGCCCCTGTGAGCTTAAGGAGCCCCTTGTCTTCTGGCAAGTTTCGAACTACGAGGTCCATGAGACCGGTCATACCAGCGAACATGCCAAGGACATCTGTAGGATACCATGAGAGGACAACCTCAGGCTGAAGGAAGCAGACCTACATAACAGCAACCATAACATTGATTTCCAAGTCCCCTTCGTGGACCCCCCTGCGTTCCTTCCTACAACCCAAGCAGTGTGAATGGCGGTAGTCCCATTCAAAATACTCATACTCATTTTCCATACCGCAATCACCAACAACTGCCACGTATTCTTGCACCTTATAATTACAAATATCGATATTCCTGTTGACAACGTGAGAGTCGCCAATCCAAGCAAAATATCAATAATGCTGAAGGACAGCTTGCGAGAGGGGTGGAGAGGGCGTCTGCCATTCCAGAGACAGCAGAGGGTGTAATATGTGAGGAAATGGGACACGAAGCCGAGTCCGCCGAAGGGGAGAGAGTAGCATTCAATTTCGGATTTGAGGTCGTGGCCGCGTTGGGGCATCAAACCGGACCAGGGTGCATCGTCCGGAAGGAAAGACCTCGGAAAATACTGGGAAGGCATTTATGTTAGACGAGCTGATTAGGGTAGATAAATTCAAGCAGGATAGGACGGACCATTGTGATAAAGTGTTAGGAAACAGTCCAGCTGCACCAGTGCTTCATCCTTTGCTCCTTTATGCCTCGTTTACTGTGGCAGAGAGCTAGATACCATCTGTCAAGTTTGTCAAGACCAAATGATGGCTTTGGCGGATGAGCCTTTTGTCCTCAATCGTCTCATACTTCCAAGGTCCTAGTAGCATCTAAGTTATGACGAAATCGCACCCTGTCCTTCTGCCACCCCTTTGAACTCATCGAGAAGATAGAAAAACTCCCCGGCCTCATACACAACTACACGTCTGTACATTTTCCTAGGTCTGAACTTGGTCGGGGTAGATTTGTGTGGTTCCGACAGCCGTTATGCATCTTTGCGTAAGGGTGTAGTGGTCGCAAGTATTGATGGTAGTACATGTGGCGCATCTTCCGCTGTCTCAGGGTTACGTGATGGGAATGTATTGAGTTGTATTGAGTTGTATATTATTGCACAGCAAGCTCACCTAACTCTCACCTAACTCTCCCTTCCTTGTTCTATACTAATTATATAGAACAAGGAAGGGAGAGTTAGGTGAGCTTGCTGCACTCATGGGCCGCGGAAGTTTTGTTCCACCGTTGGTCTTTTTAGCCGTCAAACTCGGAGCCGCAACATCCATTCTTCCAATATTTCCACCGACCATGGTTACCTTGTCATCTGAGCGAGGCGCCCTAGATAACATCCACACAAGCGCCTAACAGGCCGCTGCCAAAGACAACGGGATGTGAGAGTGTATGAATGATTATTTGCCTTTGCAAACAGATTAAAGTGACTACAAGCCACTCCGTTTCCTGGACACCCCATCACCAGACGGCACACCAATTCTGATCAGTGTCATGGAGAGGAGGGCGATAACGATGCCACCTGTGGCTTGACACCAATCGAGAAAGCCCGGGTTGGTCGTGGCAGTGGATGCAGGCGAAACGTCATGTCCTTGGTGACCTTGTTCGGTACAGGGATCACCATTATTCCATTTGTCCATTGCATTCAGTCTACAATTTTCTTTTCCCTCGGAGTCCATTTTTTTCATGCTTGCTGTTGAGGCTTGTTACTCTTCTTTCATCAAGGGGCCACGCCGGAGACAGCACCCTGGGTTACCACGATGGTCTCGGTGACTTTGTTTGGGATAGAGAGGGTAGAATGACAACCTTAGAGCTGATGTAGTAACGCAAGATATACACAAACATTTTGATGAAAGCTCGAGCCGAGTAAGTTCCTTGCAACAAGGCAAGATTGAAGTATGATGTTTCTGGACATTCGTCCCTTTCGTTATCTTTGTTCCTACACCGGTGACCTCTCACGCATATACTTTCATATTATTTATCATTGATCCATCCACTACCAAGTTTGTGGAAATGCTTAATTAGACGTAGCCTACTCATTCAGCCAACCAGCACGCAACAGCAATAATTAGGCGCTAAGCAACGTCAACCGCTTGGCCAAGAAATAGGCCCAGTAAAACGCGGCATTATCACCACTCGGCAATCCAACTAGGTTGTCAGTCATCATGCCCAATGCCCAATCACCATAAAAAGCGGCGAGAATGGTGAACGTTACTAGACAGTTCATCAAGCATGACATAAGCTGCTGGAAGAGCTGCACCTCATCATTGTCGTCGCAACACTTTTTTATGACATTTCCGAGGAAATTGAGCACACCGATACCAACGAGGCCAAAGAATGCTCCCGTGAGCTTGACTATCCCTTTGTGGTACGGCAAGACTTCGACTACAAGGTCCATTAGACCGGACATGCCTGCGAACATACCAGGAACGTCTGTTGAACATAACAGAATCCCATGAGAGAATATCCTCTAGACTGAGGGGGTGGTAGACCTACATGCCAAAATCCACCACATTGATCTCGCAGTCCCTTCCGTCGACTTTCCCTCATTCTTTTTTATAACCCAAGCAGCATGAACCGCCGTAATACCATTCAGTACACTCATGCTCATCTTCCACAGCGCGATCACCAGCAGCTGCCATGTATTCTTACACTTCGTCATTGCATATATCGATATCCCCGTTGACAATACGAGGCTGATCGACCCAAGCGCTATGTCCAAGTTGCCATAGGAAAGTTTTCGGAAGGGCCAGAGAGGTCTTCGACCGAACCAGAGACAGACGAGGGCGTAGTAGGTGAGGAAGTGGGACGTGAAACCGAGTCCACCGAAGGGGAGGGAGTAACATTTAATTTCGGATTCGAGGTCATGGCCGCGTTGGGGCGTCAAGTCGGACCAGGAGATGTCGCGCGGAAGAAAGGGGGCTGGGAGGTGCTAAGGAAAGGGTGTGCATATTTAGGCTAGACCGGTCGGGCTGAAGAAGTTCAAGGTAATGACGGACCATTGAGACCAAAGTATTGGGCGATAGGGGGCTGCAATCACCTTGGATTTGCTGGTGCTTCATCCGTGCTCTTTTATGCTCCGTCCCGTATGGTGGAGGGCCAGGTACCATCTGAAAAAAATCCAGATAGTGCATTTTTGGAGGATAGACAGATGTATAGCGGGCTGTCACAATTAGCAGCAGCGTATCTTGACAAGGGTTTGCGGCAGGAAATTCTACGAGGTAGTCACTTGCGGAATTAAGGCACTAGTGCGACTTCGTGATCCACCCGACGCTGAGGCTTGGATGTACGGGATGATGGGGTACACAGGTGCATATGGTGTCCAGAACGTAAATATTTGTTAGTGATACGATAAACCGTCGGAAGTCTTAGAAGTGTGCCGAATGTCAGGCGCCGACGTGTTGTAGAAGTGCGTCCGCTTACCCGCCCTCTGTGCGTAGACAATTGATGTTCTAGCACCTGCACAGGAAGTTGCGAGCCTGTGCGCCTGGACATGCCTCATCGCACGATGTGTCCCTCGGCCAACTAAGATCGACGGAACTGATTCAGTCTGAAATCAACCACAAGGAGACGCTGGCTTTGGCCACCGACAATGGTGTACGAGGAACGCGACAGATTGGCCATGGGGTTTGGTTGGGGGCTTATAGAACGTTAGTTCCATGTCCTATGATAAAATCAGGCTAGAAGCATTCAATCCTTTGGATTCAGGTATGGTATGAAGGTGAAGAATAGTCGCAATGGTAGGCCAGACATCGTTTTGGTTGGTTAAATGCATGAGGTAGTCGGAGCGGGAGCGTCGCTGTGCTAAGTAACTTCAGAATCACAAACCAAGGTAAGTGGTATGGGTGTACACCTCAAAGATACCAACAAATTCAGAGCAGGAGCGAATTGGATGGTCATTCAAGCAGTGGGTGCGGCGACAGGATTTCTAGTAACAATCATCACTGGAATGTAAGATGCAACCAGTGCTGAGATGCACAACCTGCATGGACATGTCAGTAAATTCATTCTGGAATTGGAAATAAGAGGGTGGTTGGACGGGCATACGCACATGAGATTAGACCAGGATCCTGTATCTCCTTTCTGCCGTGCAGGGTGTTGGTTGAAGTGAGAGTTGAGAGAGAAGAGGATGGCCGGCCATGCGAGGAATCTATGTGCGCGTACAGGTGGTGTGAATATGCATCGTTGGTATACCGAGCACTAGAGGTGCGTAGACGTCACACGTACCGATTCCGTGTCACCATAATGAGACCAGAGAGGAACATTCCTGAAGTGTTAAGGCCCTCTGCAGGAGACAAAATAGAAAAACGACAGGTCAGAACAAGAAGTAGTATGTATTAATGTTCAAAGTGACGCACCACTAGACTCTTGGTACCAGGTCTTGGGGAATGTCAGCGGAACTTCAAGGGAAGGGTCGCGCGGGTCGTCTTTAATGTGGGACATCTGCAGTCGTGTAAGCCGATTGGAGTCCAACGCGAGTTAAGCAGAGCGGCAGACCTTGTGAAGGAGTGGTGGCCGTTGCGAATGACAGCGAAAACCTCGAGTTGCCGCGACTGCTGCCATACAAATCAGCACAGCCACACAACATCCCCGCATTGCTTTGGGATGTAGTCGGGAGACGGATGGAGGTCGACCAATTTCTCATGTGCAGATTTTGCCTACATGTTACGTTCCGAGATACGGAGGAGTAAATGAAATAAGAAAAAAAAATAGAGGTATAGATACACGTCGAGAAGTCTATAAATTGGTATATTACCCATTGCCCAAAATTCCACAAGGCTCATTACTTTTTGTGTCCTACACGCTTCGTCCAAGGTACATCCATTCAATATAGCACAGCCATCTCTGCACACACAATAGCCAATCCAACAGCTGTCATCGCAACCAACGGCAACGAATTCCATTTTGCAAACTCCCACTGTGTCACCTTGATCCCTTTCTGCTCCAAAATCCCCTTCCAAAGCAATCCAGCAAGACTCGCGGAGAACGTAAAGCTGACCGCACCGATGTTGCTCGCGACTGCGAGCGCAATAGCTGCACCCTTCTGCGTCGGCACATCGAAATTTGCTTGGTGGATGATTTTTGTCAAGAATATCGTAGCGCCGATGTTGGTTCCTGCGATATTACATAAAATGACGCCCATAACGCCCACAAGCCAAATGGCAGGGTATATTTTTCCAGCGGAGGCAATGGCTAACCAGCGCCCGAAGACGTCGATCCAGCCTTGCCGTGTGAGCGCTTCGATAAGGATAAATTGTGAGAATGCGAAGGGTATAAGACCGAAGGGGAGTCGGGGGAGGGCGGTGAAGAAAGTGGGGAAATGCGCGGCTAGGGATTTATATTTTGCGGAGAAGTAGGCGCGTTGATCCACAAAGAGTTGATTGGAGGAGGTTTCCGATTTGGTGTCTAAGGGAGGTTGGTCGCGTTGGAGGGTGGAGGAAGAACTGTTGGTGATTGGGGGTGGTGGTATTTTTTGGGCGAGAGTGCTGTGGGGAGAGGTGGGCTGAGTATCTGGGCCAAGAGTTGAATCGCGTTCGGGCTCAATAGCATCTGGTGAATCTGTGGCTGTGGTGGCACGTTGGAGGGCATGCTTTACGGCATCCTCTTCAGTCGATGGGGTATCAGCATCTGATAGGCGACCCGTGACGAACCGGTAGTGATCCCAGGAGATGTCGAATACGAATTTGAGGCCAGCAAACGGGAGGATAATCTTCCATACGTCGATATGGAGGAAGCTCAGTACTAGGACGACGATTAAGCAGCTTCCCAAGATGATGCTCCCAATAACTGCGCCTACTGGGTCACGGAGGACCTCGCGAACGTTGAGCTGACCTGTAATATTAAGCTTTCGGGGGATATATCTCGCACTCCTGAACTGGATTGCCAGAGCCACGAAACAAAAAACGTTACACGCTACAAACGGCAGGATGGTGTACGCGGTGAAAGCAGCGTTGTTAATACTGAAACCTTCGCAAATGACGACATTAGTTGGGTTTCCGACAAAGAGGACCATGCTAGCTGTGTTGGCTGCTGCGAACTCGGACATTAACCAGGCCAGGGGCTGCAGGTGTGTGGCAGCCGCGTAATACACGAGGAAAACGGTGCCAGAGAGAATAACCGGATCATTGCCGAGAATCATGCTGATGAGGGTAAGCATGATGTAGAAGTACAGGTAGAGCTTGCGGCCATTGCTGCCTCCTCGGTTGCTCACCCAGAAAGCAGCTGCTTGGAGAACACCAGTGATGTCAAGGGTGATCGCCATGTAAGCCAGGGATATAAAGAGGATCAGGATGTTATATGGTTTGATGCCATCTGGGGCGTCATATGTTAGGAACGAAGGAGATGAGAGGAATGAGAAATCTCCCACCAGTCCCAACGATGCCATCACGAATTTGCTTAGGACCCAGGCATTGGGATGCCCACAGTATAGCAATGGCGAGGATAGGCGCTGTGTTAAGGTCGATGGGGATACGTCGCCGTCCGAGGTATGGTAACCGTATTGGAATCTTCACGGGTTGGATGACAAAAATTGTTGACAGGAAGAATATTATGAGTGTTACAACTGAAAATCGATCGATGCTCGCCATAGAAAGAGGTCTTCAAGGAGGGCGGGGGATGTCAAGAAGGTAGAAAGAGGGCAGAGCGCAAGGGAGAACAGATGCAGAGATGAGTAAACGTTTCCAACATGCAGTTCGTCACAGTCGTTTAAACGGGCACATGAAAGAATTAACTGCATGAAGCAAGTTTCAGGAATAACGAAAAAGCTGTGGTTGATGTTCAGACGTACCGGCACTGGTAGTTGGGATAATTGGGAAGAAATTGACGCCCCCGAACCAACAATGAGAGTAAAAGATTTGTCGGGGCAGGGATGCTGCAGTGTGGCGCTGTGGGTTCGATTTCGGAGTATCCCACGGACAGGTTTACCGGGATACCCCATATGTGATATGTTATAATTGGTTTGTGTCCATTTTGCTCAGCCTCATGTCAGAATCCCCACTCGTCGGACGCCGGTCATGTTCGCCATCAAGGGCAGCTCCTCAGCGCCTGCTACACACAACGCAACAGCAATCGCTCATGAGGACTTCTTCCTGAACCCCATCAACGTCGTCCACGAGCATTTACGCCCAGTCCATTAATCATGAGCCGTCCCGATCCAATTGAAGCAATCTCACTCAGGGAAGACCCGAGCCGCATTCCCAACCCTTCTCACCGCCATGCAGCGCCCTCGGCACCCTGGCCATGGGTGGACCTAAGCGACGGTGAGCTCGACTTACAACCCTCCCAAACTTCACCTCGCTCTTATAACTGCTTAATATCCTTTACAGGCGTTGATCCCCAGCAATTGACATCCGAGCTTCCTCCGGTGCCCGAGTTGTGTAGCCATACAGACTGTGGCGACGAGTGTTGGAAAAACTACCCAAAGTCTCGCTTCCCAAATTGGACTAAGCGCCAGGTTAAGAAGAGCAAGATTCTCAAAGCGGTCGAAGAGTATAATCCCAACCAAGAATGCAAGCTGTACTACGTCGATGTGGACGATCGGGGCAGATTCGGTAATGTGAAGGACACGGTTATTGGGGAGAAGGACCTCCACCAAAGTTGGAGATTCTTTGTGGATAATGAAGTGAGCAGAACTAATCTAGTCACATTGGCACTACTAATCGCTGTGCAGCGCCCACTAAATCTCCGAGTGAGAGCGTTGTTCATAGAAAATTTATCAGGGCCGGTGCTGCAAATGCTAGGAGCCAAGTAGGTGTTCATCCGGAGCTTCTAATCACTGCCTCTCATCCGCGAAATTTTCATAATTGTTGAAAACAAAAAAACGATTTTTTCCAACTCTCGGAGCCCATCATTCCAAATTCTACGAGAGAAAGACTCCTGACGCTAACATGTAAATTAGATTCAACATCGAGCCGTTTTTCTGGTCGTCCTCGCTCAACTGGATTCCTTCACGCTACCAGGAGGATCCACAGCATGGCAAAGGCGATCGTGAGCCTTTCGCGACGTGAGCGGAGAAGACTACCCAACTAACACCGCTTCTCAGATATCACCATATGCCTGACTTTCCTGCGGTCTATGCCCAAGGATACTGATGCGGTTCGTATGGATGCCGCCACTCGAAAGTCATCGGATTCGGTCGCTTCTGCTAAGCCATCTACACTGAGTATTTGGTTTCACATTAACTCCTTGCATATGCCTTCACTAACTACTCAATGGTGTAGGCCAGATGATGATCGATACCCAAACCCCTTTACCATTATCCTCGAGTAAGAATCCCACATCATACTGTACTCCGGTAACAGCTGTTGACGTGTACACTTCTCGCTCTATTAGGCGGCCAGCTCCTCGTACTCGACCTTCTCTCCGTGCATCTAATCCGCAGTACTGAAGGCAGTACCATGATTTCCTATCATCCAAGCCTACCTTTACCGACGACAACGGCTAAGGACCTGCATCAACGTATCCAGTTCGCAGGTACGCCACTACTAATAGATTGTTGTGAAAGACCCCGCATAGACTAACGATACGTTTTCCCGAAAAGGCCAAAGCGTATATTGGCAAAAGATGTTCCAGATTTCGCCAGACCCAACATTTGTACTATTAACTTATCTATGGCATGCGATGTACGCTTGGGACGAGGCGTTGGAAAACCTGTATACTCATATTTGTACACTGGTGCGTTCTTCCTTTGCCTGCACGGTTAATTTGAGTTTTTGATTGTTGTTGGCTCCTATGTAGGAAACGAAAGTTATCGAAACCAATCAGATGAGCTTGACGAACGAATTACACGTTATACGTGCACATCAGCTGCACTATTCCTCACTTCTGGAGGACTTCCGGAAGACGGTACAGTTCATTATGGATACCCCTAACCCGGCATTGGCTGGGGTGCCGGATTCCGTGAAAGAGTTGTCGAAATCGATGCTGGAACGAGAGTGCAAGATGCTGTTGAATGAGATTAAAAGGTTGAATATGAGTAGGAAGATGCAGGATAAGAGGCTGAAGAACGTGATGAATCTTGTACGTAGTTTCCGTTTCTCTGTCTGGGGATGATACAATTGATGGAATTTGTAAAGGTATTTAGTAGCGTTAATATTTTGGATAGTAGGAGGATGCAGAAGATGACAGAAGCTGCTGTTCGAGACAGTGCAGGTGTGTCTTTAATTCCATTCCCGTAGTGCTATTGACTGACAATGTTCAAGCTGTACGTTGACCTGTGTTCAATTCATGACGCAGCAGCATCGCTCACCTTGGCTTGTAGATGAAACAGATCGCCTATCTAACAATGGTTTTCCTTCCATCTTCCTTTGTCGCTGTATGTCCCCCCTTCCTCTCCCTTCTCCCCTTTTACCCTTTCAACATGTCCGAACAAGTCAAACTAACACAGGCTCGACTAACAGGCTGTTTTCGGGATGAACGTAAAAGAAATAAATCCTGAATCGTTGGTAACGCTCCCTCGCTATGTCGGTGCAGCCATTGGAATGACAGTTGCGACAATCTGGATCATAATTGCATTCCAATCTCAATACCTCCTCCCCGAAAACTACACACTTTTCATGCGCCTAGGCTGGCCGATACTGCTCATTTTGAAGTGGTTGCGATGGAACAAGTTGGATACCGATGATGACCCGGGGCGTCACGGAAATAGCAACCGCCATGGGGAACAAGGCATTGACGCCGGGCATGCTCGCGATCATACGCACGGAAATGACAAGTTACCGACATTTTCAGATGATGTAAGGAGGCTCGGGGAACTGAGGTAGGCATACAAGGGAGCATTAAGAAACAATGTGGTTTTTGGTTTAGGTTTCTTGCCAATGGTTGCGCGATGGATCATCCGAATTGGTGTTTTGGGCTCTTAGCTATACTGTACACGATGCAGCTCGTCCGAGAGGCAATCACAAAAAACGTCTCACCTTGCTGTGCCAAGCGACATTATAAGTAATGTTACTAAAGTAAATTTAGGAAAACTCGTGCAACGTATATACAGGAAGATTGGCCGTTGACTAATTCTAACCGTGACAACGGCGTCGAACCACTAATTCGGGGATCAGTTTGACAAAAGCTCGACGCCTGAGATGGTGGAGACCCCCGGCCGCAATATGTAATTCTTTGGAGTATGGATTTGTATTATCATGCACGAGAAAGAAGAAATGAAATCATTCAATAAGATATCGCCATAGGACTGTCCAGAATTACTGACCTCAAGATAACGAGTGTGAGGTACAACCTACGAGGTTTATAGAATTCAATCAGGGTCCTCAGTCAAAAGAATGACCTATGTTAGGCGATTAATATTTAGGGAGTATAATTTGGCTTCAGGGTCCAAGCAATCGTTCCGAAGGGGCTTTCGAGTGCCATTTATGGTTCTGCCTGGCTGCCTGACTTCTCCCGTTACTCGAGACAGCCTAAGTACGTTGCCACAATAACTTACTGACAGACCACTAGACGCGCACTTATAGATTCGGCGAGAATCCTATCGTTCATTAATTTCGGCACTAGAGGAGCTTACGGTACATAGTAATTTACAAAGACGACACTTAGGCAGCTATGATGAGCCAGTAGCATCTCGCAGAGGAAAGACAGTGAGAAAGACTTTATGTCCCAAGCCTGACTTCTCCTATTGGACGGAGCAAAGAAGGTGCCTGGAGCCGTGCGGCATGCCAGAGGGTCGGGTTAGGCGTTCACTCTTGTAGGCCAGCAATTTCATTCTCCTCGCTTCCGGCTTTTGCAAATTAACGGAACGGAAAAACACGTATAGGGGAGGACTTTATTAAGATCTCCGCAACCAGTAGGTGGACGCTGTGTCAGTTCTAGGTACTGGGATGCAGCAGTTGCGGTGCACCTGGGGTATACTTGCAAACCGTTTTCAGTGGGATTCTGGGTGTGGAGCAATTCAGTTTTGATCCAATTTTCGTTGAAATCTCACCGAAAGCGGAATTGCAAATATGTTCTAGCCAGAAATCTCATCTGAAGGACCTCAGGACACATATACCCGCTGCAAGTAACTTCAGAAATAACCTTCTCACGGAATCCAAAACAAAAAGTCACCCATAAGGCTAGGCACTATCGCGTTGATGCCGGGGCGATGATACAAATAATAAGGGTTAGCATCCAGAACTCTTAGAAGAGCGTTGAAGGGATAGTTGTCTAGAACCTAACGGCGTATAGCACCACGGACGAGGACTGGGGTTAGTGGGAGCAATCCTTCCACTGGGCGTCAGATTGTTATTGATCGAAGTGACATATCAGCCGAGGTTGCGCGCGTACCCTGTAGAAGCGACGTGTTCGATTATGTAAAGTTATTTGAGGGTGCATCATTCGGTGTGACCTTGGGATCAAGTGTTGGGGTGAGGCACCATGGTAGACGAGTCATGTTCTTTGTATTATTATATTGGCTTTGCACGTACCCAAGGGCTCGGAATATAGTAAAGCACCCCGCCTCGACCTCATACCAATGAGTACCTTCCGTACTCGGAAACGTCTGACTAAACAACCACTCCAACATCAAGCATCATGTTCAAGTTGGATGTTGAACGCTGATTAACTGGCTATCGCCACTGCAAATGTTAACGAGTCCTGTCTTTTCGATTCCTCATACCCTATCATGACCTTTTAAGCGTCCAGTGGAGCTCCCGTGACGACCGACAGCAGGATGAATGGTGCATCGTAACATAGGGAAGGGCTAAGCATGCTTTGCACCCAATTATAGTACTTTTGGGCTGAAATCAATCACCGAACCTTCCATAATACGCCGCTGTGTCAGCGAAATCCTATTCTTCCTTTGGCTTCCTTAGCGTCAATCAACAGGCTACAGATCCTCCGGTGTGTAAATCGTGCCCAAGGGACACAGCGCCTATCCGGTCACATAAGAAGCTTGCCATCGGGCATGGACTAAGCGTCTTTCTCTTCGCCTGCAACCCCCACTTCCCTCAAGGCGTTAGAGACCGTTGGCCGGATGCACTCCCCCCAGCCGACATTCCGATCCATGGAAACGCATTTCCTTGCGTCTCAAGATACGTCTCGGAAGGAATACAGAGGGAGTTTACTTCCCTCGCCATCCTTCCGCCATGCAGCGCCGTCAGCACCTTGGCCCTGGGTAGACATTGACGATGGTGAGTTGCACACCGCGGACCGAAACCTGTGTTATCCATATCTTGCATGACAAGCAGAAATCAATGACGACCAAATGGGCCTGATGAATGGTGGCGCGCCGCCAATCCCTGAACTCTGTGACCACATGAGCTGTGACAATTGTTGGAAAGGGTACCCCCAATCACGTTTCCCGAACTGGACACCGGCGCAAGTGAGAAAGAGCAAGATTGCCGATGCTGTAACGCGCCCGCAAGAAAAAGATTGTGTCTGTCATCTCGTTGATATCGATGTCAACGGTCTCTTCAGGAACAGAGACAAGTTTGCCTCTAAGCCGGAGAGCCAGGTGGAGGAGACGTGGAAAATTGTTTTGAATGCCAAGGTGGGCATCCTTCATCAGACACGAGGTCCTAACGGCTAAACATAGCTTTCGTAGCGCCCTTCGTGGTCGCGGACCCGGGCTATCTTCATTGAGAACCTGTCAGGCCCAATACTCCAGATGCTGGGGACAAAGTAAACAAACACTCTCAAATCACCTCAAACTGGTCTCACCCCCAACGATAGATACAACATCGAGCCATTCTTCTTTTCGTCTTCCCTAAATTGGATTCCTTCTCGCTTCCAAGAGGAACTGCAGCCTGGAATCGGCGATCGTACGCATTTTCCTGGGGAGCGGTGCACCCTTGCTCAGTACTTCCTCCAACAGATATTACAATCACGCTTACGTTCCTGCGGTCAGTATCTACGCAAAAGATGCCTGACCACAAAGCAGCAACACGGCCATACTCCGGCCGTATGAATGGCTCCAGCGAATCCGTGTCGTCCATCAAGAACGGCAAGAATCCGCAGTCCACACTCTGTGAGCGATCGTGTTCATTGAACCTCCACCACGCGGTTCTTGACAAATAACTGTAGTCGATGAATCTATTGACACAAAGGCACCTTTGAAACTCCGATACAGTGCGTTCCCGCTCTGCCATGTCACTGCGCGATATTGATTCCATCCATGAGCAGGCGACCGATATCTCTGCTTGGACCTGCTTTCCGTCCATCTGATACGAAACATCAATGGAAATACCATCATTTCCTACCATCCAAGTTTGGACCTGCCGACAACGGGGGCGGAGGAACTCCATGACAGGATCAGGTTTGCCGGTATGCCTCATGTCGAGCCGAGCTTTCGAGCCCAATTGACCCTTCAACCCTTCTCTACAGGTCAAAGTGTCTATTGGCAAAAGATGTTCCAGGAATCGAGTGACCCTACTCTCCTCCTGTTAACGTTTCTCTGGCATGCGTTATACTCGTGGGATCAAGCCCTAGAACACCTGTACAACCACATTTGTCAATTGGTTTGTGTCACTATCTGACGTGATATTTCGGGCTCGGCTGACTATATGGGCACGAACAGGAATCTAAAGTCATTGATACTGGTCGATGGAAAATGACGCAAGACCTACACATCATCCGTGCCCACCAACTCTTCTATACCTCCCTTCTAGACGACTTTCGGAAAAGCGTGGAATTCATCCGCAAACATGAGAACCCGGCCATGTCATCAGACAAAATCGGCAAACGTGAAAGGGAACTTAGCAAAAAGTTCCTGGAGAGAGAATGCGACAACCTGGTCCTTGAAATCGATAGACTGGTCAAGGATTTGCTGATGCAGGAGAGCCGGTTGAAGAATGTTATGAATTTGGTGAGCATGAGAACGCTTGTGGCCGTCGCTGTAACTAACCCTGCAATTCCTCTCAGGTCTTCTGTAGTGTTAACATTACGGATAGTAAATTGATGAGAGAGATGACAAAAGCGGCTATGAGGGATAGTGCAGCTGTATGCCCTCCTGTTCCCTCTTTGAGTGGCTTTGTGCTTAACTCGCCGAACCTCTACAGATGAAACAGATCGCCTACCTCACCATGGTCTTCCTCCCTGCCTCATTTGTTGCTGTATGTGCCTCCCTTCTGCCTGCGTTGCGCTCCGAGCTCAACAGTGTTTAGGGTATATTTGGCATGAACACGCACGAAATTGCCCCTGGAACGAACGGCGACCTCCGATACTACGTTGCCTTTGCCATTCCTCTCACTGTGTTCACCATCTGGGTCATCATTGCATTCCAAAGTCGATACCTCCTCAAAGATAAATCATTCTTTGTGCGCTTAGGGTGGCCTTGGTTCTTGTTCCGCGAATGGTGCAATCGGAAACACCGTCGGGAGGAGAGAGCACAACAGGTAGTGGATCGGACGATTAAGGAGGATTATGACGATGACGTGGAATACAAGTTAAACGACAGCATCGTATAATATAGTGCCGTTCGCGGTGCTCTCGACTTTCCAGCGGTAGCTGTGTAGTTTATTCTCGGATTTGAATGGTCCATTCGAATTCCATTGTACCTGACATGCTTGTTATCTTCGTTCTCCGTGTTGCACCCTGTTATCCTTGCCAATGACTCACAAATCCCTCAGTTGTGCGGAGAGCCAGGCGGAGAGGCTTCAGGATGTGAGGTGCTTGCTTACTCTACATAGCCCTAGTATCACAGCTTACCCTCACAATCAGATGCTGGCCCCCTCTAGGATTTCGACCTCCTCGACATAATCCCCCTTGCGCCTGTAAATAATAAATTCCACGCTCTTGACCGTAGCTTTGGGCAATCCATGTGATCATGGCCCTCCCCTCTCCGCTTACTTCAGGACCGACTCCCCCAATACGCATAAATTATATTAGCTATAACTTAGAAATCACAAACGACTTCCCACAGCAAGAATTGTATATCGTAGAACTCTAGTCGGACAACATCTACGTTATGCCGAAGCCTTCCTCTCCCCTGTAACTTTCCTCCTTCGCCATGCAAGAGCTCTCGGCGTGCCTCGCCTCAGTTTTTCAAGGGAGGTGTTCGCGAGCAAGGAGACGGTATTCCTCGTCGTGGAACTGGAAATCGGCAAAACGACGCACGACCTGAATGTCCTTGAGACCGACCCAAGGAACTTAGGAATGGTAGTGAACAAATTGGAAGGGAGGGAATCGTAAATGGTATGTACCATTGTAAGCCTGTCGCTTACTGCGGATTATACTCAAGTCACGGGAGGTACGTATGACAGCGTCAATCGTATTCCAGTGACATCAAGAGTTGTTCTATGTACTTACAATCGCGAGAATAGGGCCCTCAATCAAATGCATGTCCTATGACATATCGGGCAATTAACAATTCGGGGTATAATTCGTCTTCAGGGCCCAAGCCATGGTTCCGGAGGGGTTTTCGGGTGCCGTTTATAGTTCTGGCTTCTTTCATTACTCGAGTTGGCCCAGGTTACCGCAATAACCTATTAACAGATTATCAGATTCGCATTTATAGGTTCGGTGAGAATTCCACCGTTCATTCATTTCGGTGCCTGCGGAGGATTACTGCCATAGCGATCAACAGAGACAACACCTAGTCGGCTATGTAGGACCTTGCAGAGCAAGGAAAGCGAGAAAGGCTTCACGTCTAGAACTTGGCTTCCCCCGTTGGGCGGAGCAAAGTATGTACTTAGGGATCGTGTCGCGCGTCTGAGGGTCCGACTAGGTATCCACTCTTGTGGCCAGCAATTTCATTCTTCTCACTTCCGGCTTTTGCGAATCAATGTATCAGAAGAACGCATGTAAGGAGGGCTGCATCAAGGTCTCCGCAGCCCGCAGGCAGGCGCTGTGCCAATTCTGGTACTGTGCACACCCGGAATCACGATCCCGTCCGAAACACCCCGAGCCATATATACCCCGCTGGAAGTAACCTCTGAAATAACCTTCTCACGGAATACGAAGTAACGCAGTCATAAGGCCAGGTTTTATCACGTTGATATCGAGGCGATTATACTGATGATAAGATTGAACACTTTGGGTTGTTCGAAGCCCATTGGGGGAGCAGTTGTCTGAGGCCCAACGGGGTGAAGCACCACTGGCGAGTACCTGGGGTCGACGGGAGCAATCCTTCCACTGCGAGGGCGTCTTTCTCACAGATCATAGAAGCTTTGGAGTTATGGTTATTGATCGAGGTGACATCGGCCGACGCAGCGCTACCTCGTGTGGGCGACGTGTTCTGTCAAAGCTATGAGAAACCAAATCAAGAAGTTGAGGATGCATCGACTGGCGTGACCTTGGAGTCAAGTGTTGAAAGCTCCATAGTAAATGAACCGTGTTCCTTGACGAGCACTCAACATCAGGCATCGAATTGAATGTTTGAACGCTAATAGACAGGCCATTGCCACCACAAATGCCGATGAGTCCTATCTTCGGTATTTCCCGTACTCATGCCCTTGTACGCGCCCAACAGGGTTCCCGTGACGAGGGACTGGGAACGAATCAGCAAATGTTGATGAGTCCTGCCTTCTCGATCCCTCATGCCCCTATCATGTCCTTGTAGGCGCCCAATGAAGCTCCCCGTGACGACCGACTGCGGGATGAATCGTCCATCGTAACATCGAGAAGCACTTAACTTGCTTTGCAGCCAATTGTAGCACCTTTGGGCTGAAATCAGTTACCCAAACTTCTATAACGTGTCGCTGTGTCAGCCAACCTTACCTGGTCCTTCTGGTTTTCTTAGCGTCCAACGGGACTATTAAATCTTCCAATGTGTAAATCGTGCCCAAGGGATGCAGCGCCTATTCGGTCACATAAGAAGCTTGTCATTGTGCATGGGCTAAGCGTCTTTCTCTTCGTCTGAAACTTTCACTCCCCGTCGAAACGCTGAATATCGTTGGCCGAATGCTCTCCCTTCAGTCGGCGTTGCAGTCCACAGAAACGCATTTCTCCGAGCTTCAGGATATGTCTAGGAAGAGATACAGAGGCAATTTACTTCTATCACCATCCTTCCGCCATGCAGCGCCGTCGGGACCTTGGCCGTGGGTAGACATTGATGATGGTGAGTAGCATACCGCGGACCGAAATTTGCGTTATCCATATCTTGCATGTCAAGTAGAAATCAACGACGATCAAATGGGCCTGATGAATGGCGGCGCACCACCCATCCCCGAACTCTGCGACCACATGAGTTGTGACAATTGTTGGAAAGGGTACCCCCAATCACGCTACCCGAACTGGACACCGGCGCAAGTGAGAAAGAGCAAGATTGCCTGTGTTATAACGTGCCCGCAAGAGAAAGATTGCGTCTGTCATCTCGTCGATATCGATGTCAATGGTATCTTCCGGAACAAAGAGAAGTTCACCTCTAAACCGGGGAGCAGGGTGGAAGAGACGTGGAGAATCGTTTTGAATGCCAAGGTGGGCGTCCTTTCTCAGACGTGAGGTCCGAACGGCTAAACATAGCTTTCGTAGCGCCCTTCGTGGTCGCGGACTCGGGCTATCTTCATTGAGAACCTGTCAGGCCCAATACTCCAGATGCTGGGGACCAAGTAAGCAAACTCTCTCAAATTATCCTAAACCAGTCTCATCCCCAACAATAGATACAACATCGAGCCATTCTTCTTTTCATCTTCCCTAAATTGGATTCCTTCTCGATTCCAAGAGGAAATGCAGCCTGGAATCGGCGATCGTACGCTTTTTCCTGGGGAACGGTGCACCCCTGCTCAGTACTTCCTCCAACAGATATTACAATCACGCTTACGTTCCTGCGGTCAGTATCTACGCAAAAGATGCCTGACCACAAAGCAGCAACACGGCCATACTCCGGCCGTATGGATGGCTCCAGCGAGGCTGTATCATCCATCAAGAACGGCAAAAATTCGCAGTCCACACTTTGTGAGTCACTGATTGTGTTCATTGAACTTCCATCGCGTGGTTCTTGACAAATGACCGTAGTCGACGAGTCTATTGATACGAAGGCACCCTTAAAGCTCCGATACAGTGCGTTCCCGCTCTGCTATGCCGCTACGTCATATTAATTGCGTCCATGAGCAGGCGACCGATATCTCTGCTTGGACCTGCTTTCTGTTCACCTAGTGCGAAACATCAATGGAAATATCATCATTTCTTACCATCCAAGTTTGGACCTGCCGACAACGGGGGCAGAGGAACTCCATGACAGGATCAGGTTTGCAGGCATGCCTCTCGTCGGCTCAGAGCTGTTGAGCCCAATTGACCCTTCAACCCTTCTCTACAGGCCAAAGTGTCTATTGGCAAAAGATGTTCCAGGAATCGAGCGACCCTACTCTCCTTCTGCTAACGTTTCTCTGGCACGCGTTATACTCATGGGATCAAGCCCTAGAACACCTGTACAACCACATCTGTCAATTGGTCTGTGCCAGCGTTCGATAACGATGTTTTGGCGCTTGGCTGACCAAATGCACACGAACAGGAATCTAAGGTCATTGATACTGGTCGATGGAAAATGACGCAGGACCTACATGTCATCCGTGCCCACCAGCTCTTTTACACCTCCCTCCTGGACGACTTCCGCAAAAGTGTGGAATTCATCCGCAAACATGGAAACCCAGCCATGTCATCAGACACAATCGGCGATCGTGACAGGCGACTTAGCAAAAAGTTCCTGGAGAGAGAATGTGACAGCTTGGTCCTTGAAATCGATAGACTGGTCAAGGATTTGCTGATGCAGGAGAACCGGTTGAAGAATGTTATGAATTTGGTGAGTATGGGTACGGCCTTGGCCGTGGCCGTGACTAACCCTGTAAATTGCTTTCAGGTTTTCTGTAGTGTTAACATCACGGACAGTAGATTGATGAGAGAGATGACAAAAGCGGCTATGAAGGATAGTGCGGCTGTATGTTGTCGTGTTCCCTCGTTGAGTGGTTTTGTGCTCAACTTGCGCAACCTCTACAGATGAAACAGATCGCCTACCTCACCATGGTCTTTCTCCCTGCCTCGTTTGTTGCTGTAAGCGCTTCCCTTCCACCTGCGTTGCACTCCAAGCTCACAACAGTGTTTAGGCTATATTTGGTATGAACACGCACGAAATTGCCCCTGAAACGAATGGTGACCTCCGGTATTACGTTGCCTTTGCCATTCCTCTCACTGTGTTCACTATCTGGGTCATCATTGCGTCCCAAAGTCGGTACCTCCTCAAAGATAGATCATTCTTTGTTCGCTTAGGGTGGCCTTGGTTCTTGTTCCGCGAGTGGTGTAATCGGAAACATCGTCGGGGGGAGAGAGCACAACAGGTAGTGGATCGGACGATTAAGGAGGATCATGATGATGAAATGGAGTACAAGTCAAGCGACAGCATTGTATAATGCTAGTTCGTGGAGTTTTCGACTTTCTAGCGGTAGCCGTGTGATTTATTCTCAGATTTCAATGGCCCATTGTATTCGAATTCCATTGCACTTAACACATTTGCTATCTTCGTTCTCCGTGTCTTACACTGTTGTACTCGTTAATGACTCATAAATGCTTTAGTTGCGCGGAAGGCCCGGCGGAGAGGAGGCCTCGAGGGGTCACGGGACTACACATGGGCAAGGAAATACTGTACTGTTGGCGTATGGCTACGTAAGAATGTCAGATATGTTTATTTATGTGTCAACGTATTAGAGAGGGATGTTAGACCAACAGACATATTTAAATTCTCACCTCACCGTGCCAAGTCATGTTACAGCAACGTTGCAAAGTACAATGCTTTACCGGTGGTTTGTGAGCGGCCACGTCTAGCACGTCTATCAGACTGAGGGAGAAGGCTGTACTTGTGTATTTGGGGGTATCGACTCGTCGGAATGCTGCCTCTCCTGATGGGCTCTCTCTCTTCACCTGTGCTTACTTATTCTGTACAGCCCCAGCATTACAGCTTACCCGACAATCAGACGTTCGCCTTTCCTCTAGGACTTCCACCTCCTTGACACAGTCCTCGCGTCCGCAGATAGCAAATTCCATGCTCTCGATTGCAGCTTTGGGCAATCCATGTGGCCATGGCCCTCTCCTCTCCGCTTACCTCAGGACCGACGACGCACTTCCCTAGTCCACATAAATCATATCAGTTATAACTTAGAAATCACAAACGACTTCTCACAGCAAGAATCATACATCATTGAACTCCAGTTGGGCAGCATCTACGTTATGCCCAAACCCTCTCTCCCTTGCAACTTTCCTCCTTCACTATGCAAGAGCTCTCGACGTGTCTCACCTCAGTATTTCAAGGGACAAAGTATGCAGCCCAATCAAACGGGGCGACCACTCCCGAATGCTGTACCACGCGCCAAAGACAACGCTTACAGTCGAAGCATACCTTCAAACCCAAATCACCACATCGTAGGACTGTCCAAAGTTACTGATCTCGGGATAATGAATCAGGGGGATGCGAACTGTGAGGGTCACGGGATTCGATTACGGCCCTCAATCAATAAATGTCCGTCCTATGACATATCGGGCAATCAACAATTCGGGGTATAATTCGTCTTCAGGGTCCAAGCCATGGTTCTGGAGAGGTTTTCGGGTGCCCGTTTACGGTTCTGGCCTGGCTTGATTCATTACTCGAGATGGCATACGTTACCACGATAAGCAACTCATTAACAGACTACTAGATGCGCACTTGTGGGATCGGCGAGAATCCCGTTGTTCACTCATTTCGGAACCGAAGGAGCCCGCGGAGGATTACTGCCATCGTGGTCAATAGAGACAACACATAGGCAGCTATGATGGGCTACGTAGTACCTCGCAGAGCAAGGAAAGCGAGAAAGGCTTCACGTCCTGAACCCGACTTCTCTCATCGGACGGAGCAAAATATGTGCCTAGGGATCGTGTCACACGCCTGAGGGTCCAGCTAGGTATCCATTCTTGTGGCCAGCAATTTCATTCTTTCACTTCCGGCTTTGCGAATCAATGTATCAGAAGAACACATGTGAGGAGGGCTGTATCAAGATTTCTGGAGCCCGCAGGCGGGCGCTTTGCCAATTCTGGGCACTGGAACAGAGCGGTTTGCGGTGCACACCCGAAATCACAATCTCATCCGAGACACTTCGGGTCATTTATACCCGCTGGAAGTAACCTCAGGAATAACCCCTTTACAGAATACGAAGCAACACGGTCACTCATAAGGCTAGGCTCTATCACGTTGATATCGGGGTAATTATACAGATGATAAGATCGAATATCTTGAGTTGTTTGAAATTCGTCGAAGGAACGGTTGTCTAACCCAACGAGTACCTGGGGTCAGTGGGAGCAATCCTTCCACTGCGGGGGCGCCTTTCTTGCAGATCGTGGAAGCTTTGGAGTTATGGCTATTGATCGAGGTGACATCGGCTGACGCAGCGCTGCCCCGTGTGAGTAACGTGTTCGATAAAGCTATGAGGAGCAAAAACAAGCTGAAGGTGCATCGACTGGTATGACCTTGGAATCAAATGTTAGGATTGAGGCACCACAGCAAATGAGCCACGTTCCTTGTCTTTGTTATCAGATTCTGTGTGCACACAAGGAATATACATAGCACTGTACCCCATCTTGACCTCGTACCAATACCTTCCATACCCAGAGAACGTTTCACTAAACGAACGCTCAACATCAGGCATCAAATTGAATGTTGAACGCTAATAGACTGGCCATTGCCACAAGTGCCGATGAGTCCTATCCTCGGCATTTCCCCTACTCATGCCCTTGTACGCGCCCAATGGGGTTCCCGTGACGATCGACTGGGAACGAACCGTTCATCATAACACTCAACTTACTTTGCACCAAATTATGGTACCTTTGGGCTGAAGCCAATCACCCCAACTTCTACGACGTGTCGCTTTGTCTGCCAACCTTAATTGGTCCTTCTGGATTTCTTAGCGTCAATAGAGTGTATATGCTGCACGTTTTCAGCGAGATTCTGTATGTGGAACAATTCAGTTTCAATCCAGTTCTCATTGAAGACTCACCGAAAACAAGGTTGCATACACTCTAATCGAGGGGACTATTAAATCCTCCAATGTGTAAATCGTGCCCAAGGGACGCAGCGCCTATTCGGTCGCATAAGAAGCTTGCCATTGTGCATGGGCTAAGCGTCTTTCTCTTCGTCTGAAACTTTTGCCCCCCTTGAAATGTTGAATATCATTGGCCAGATGCACTCCCTTCAGCCGACATTGCAATCCGCAGAAACACATCTCTCCGAGCTTCAGGATACGTCTAGGAAGAAATACAGAGGCAGTTCGCTTCCATCATCATCCTTCCGTCATGCAGCGCCGTCGGCACCTTGGCCCTGGGTAGATATTGATGATGGTGAGTAGCGTGCCACGTATCGAAATTTGTGTTATCCATATCTTGCATGACAAACAGAAATCAACGACGATCAAATAGGCCTAATGAATGGTGGCGCACCATCCATCCCTGCGCCCTGCAGCCACATGGGTTATGACGATTGTTGGAAAGGGTACCCGCAATCACGTTTCCCAAGCTGGACGCCTGCGCAAGTGAGCAAGAGCAAGATTGCCGATGTTATAACGCGCCCGCAAGAGAAAGATTGCGTCTGTCATCTCATCAATATCGATGCCAATGGCCTCTTCAGAAACAAAGAGAAGTTTACCTCTAAACCGGGAAGCCAGATGGAGGAAGTGTGGAGAATGGTTTTGAATGCTAAGGTGGGCGTTTCATCAGACGGGAGGTCGGACGGCTAAACAGAGCTTTCGTAGCGCCCTTCGTGGTCGCGGACCCGGGCTATCTTCATTGAAAACCTGCCGGGCCCAATACTCCAGATGCTAGGGACCAAGTAAGTAAACCCTCTCAGATCACCCCAAACCAGTCTCATCCTCAACGATAGATACAACATCGAGCCATCCTTCTTTTCATCTTTTCTAAACTGGATTCCTTCTCGATTCCAAGAAGAATTGCAGCCTGGAATCGGCGATCGTACGCATTTCCCTGTAGCAAACGGCGCACTCCCGCTCAGTACTTCTTCCAATAGATATCACAATCACGCTTACGTTCCTGCGGTCAGTATCTACGCAGAAGGTGCCTGACCACAAAGCAGCAACACGGCCATACTCCGGCCGTATGAATGGCTCCATTGAGGCTGTATCGTCCATCAAGAACGGCAAAAATTCGCAGTCCACATTTTGTGAGTGATTGTCTTAATTGAAATTGCACCGTGTGGTTTTTGAAAGATAACCGTAGTTGAAGAGTCTATTGACACGAAGGCGCCCTTGGAGCTACAGTACGGTGCGTTCCCCCTCTGCCATGTCACTCCGTGATATTGATTCCATCCATGAGCAGGCGACCGATACCTCTGTTTGGACCTGCTCTCTGTTCACCTAGTACGAAACATCAATGGAAATATCGTCATTTCTTGCCATCCAAGTTGGACCTGCCGACAACGGGGGCGGAGGAACTACATGACGGGATCAGGTTTGCAGGTATGCCTCATGTCGGCTCGAGCTTTTGAGTCCAATTAATCCTTCAACACATTCACAGGTCAAAGTGTCTACTGGCAGAAGATGTTCCAGGAATCGAGTGACCCTACTCTCCTCCTGCTAACGTTTCTCTGGTACGCGTTATACTCGTGGGATCAAGCCCTAGAACACCTGTACAACCACATCTGTCAATCGGTTTGTGCCATTGTCGGATATGATATTTTGGCGCTCGGCTGACCAAATGCACACGAACAGGAATCTAAAGTCATTGACGCTGGTCGGTGGAAAATGACGCAAGATCTACACATCATCCGTGCCCACCAACTTTTCTATACCTCCCTCCTGGACGATTTCCGCAAAAATGTGGAATTCATCCGCAAACATGAAAACCCAGCCATGTCATCAGACAAAATCGGCAATCGTGATAGGGAACTCAACAAAAAGTTCATGGAGAGAGAATGTGACAACTTGGTCCTTGAAATTGATAGACTGGTCAAGGACTTGTTGATGCAGGAGAGCCGGTTGAAGAATGTCATGAATCTGGTAAGTATGTGCACGGCCTTGGTCGTGGCCGTAACTAACCCTGTAAATTCTTCTCAGGTTTTCTGTAGTGTTAACATCACTGATAGTAGAATGATGAGAGAGATGACAAAAGCGGCTATGAAGGATAGTGCGGCTGTATGTTGTCGTGTTCCCTCGTTGAGTGGTTTTGTGCTCAACTTGCGCAACCTCTACAGATGAAACAGATCGCCTACCTCACCATGGTCTTTCTCCCTGCCTCGTTTGTTGCTGTAAGTGCTTCCCTTCCGCCTGCGTTGCACTCCGGGCTCGACAGTGTTTAGGGTATATTTGGTATGAACACGCACGAAATTGCCCCTGGAACGAATGGCGACCTCCGATACTACGTTGCCTTTGCCATTCCTCTCACCGTATTCACTATCTGGGTCATCATTGCATTCCAAAGTCGGTACCTCCTCAAGGATAAATCATTCCTTGTGCGTTTAGGGTGGCCTTGGTTCTTGTTCCGCGAATGGTGTAATCGGAAACATCGTCGGGGGGAGAGAGCGCATCAGGTAGCGGACCGGACGATCCACGAGGATTACGACGATAACATGGGGTGCAGATCAAACGACAGTATTGTATAATGCTAGTTCTTGGTGTCTCTAGTTTTCCAGCGGTATTCGTGTGGTTTATTTTCGGACCTGAATGGCCTGTTCTATTCGAACTCCATTGTATTTGACACATTTGCCATCTTCGTGTTGTACATTATCATCCCTGTTCATGACTCATAAATTCTTCGTGTTGTACGCTGTTATCCCTGTCCATGACTCATAGATTCTTCGTTTAGTGTCTTCAGAACTTGTGCACCCCTTCAATCCATCCTGCATCCTCAGATCACGCCATAACAGGGAACTCGCTAATCCTCAGCTTGGTGGTCTACAATTGTCACGAATAAGCCTGGGATACCCGCGGACGGCACAAATCACTCACCCCGAGAGGTGTCAAAGTCAACGTTGTATTTCCCCCTGTGCATGCAGGATTTGTTGGAGGAGCCGCGGCGAACGTGTCACCAGCAGTCGCCCAGTTGATACGACACGCCGTAACAGTGATGCTTAAAGGTGACTTCCCAGAATCGAAAACCGGACTTGGAAGCGAAGAAGGGGAAGTCGTGTGGAACTGCAAGGTCTTCGGATCAATGGCATATTGCCATGGTGCGGTTGCGTCGAATTCGAGGTCGACTGCGAGTGGCTGCTGGGAGTTCTTCGCAAGGACTTTCTGGCTTCTTGGAACTATAAATAAAATATCAGACGGGGACCATGGCCCACGTTTGAATGTGACCTACTATCAAAGGCGAAGTTGAATGGTCCACGGTGAACAGCGATAGACCCATGAGGACGGCTCTCTGTATGCGGCCTTTAATCTGAGCAGGCGCCTTCACTAAACCTTGAACATACCAGTGGTGATCTTGGCTGGTAGATTAAGGACAAATTTAGTCGTTCCAGCAGGAACTGAAACCGCGTGCAAGCCGTTCTTCGGGCTGACAGCAGTTGCCTGTCCCCCATTGATCGCAATTGTGCCACCAGAAACCCAGCTCGGGATCCGGACATAGTATGTGAAGGCATTCGTTGCGGTGATCGTGGTCGTCAGAATGTCACTAAATGGATAAATGGTATCAACGTTGACAGTGACCTTGTTTCCTAGAATATCATCAGTGAGAGCAGGCAACAGCCAGAGCACTGGACAACTCACCTGACGCGAGGGTGGTCGAGGTTGAAAATGGCCCAAGGTATAGGTGCACGAGTGACTTCTTGTCAGGGGTCGTCAGGAAAGCATTTGAAATGAACTTCGGCCATCCTTGAGGGAAGTTGACAGTGCAGCAACTGTGAGAATGGCGTCAGACCGTGATGCAACGATCAAACCCTTAGAAGACATACGGGTAGTTTGGCTCTAATCCAAAAACGTTTGAGTAAGGCCTGGGAGACTCACGTGTTAGCGTATATTCCTCATCTCCTAGAACATCGCATACCCATCGTTCGGGAAGGGATTCCTGATATAAACAGACTCAATTACAATCCAGGCCACAACAACGGTTACACCACTTACGGGCTCATGTTCTTTGAGGCAATCTGGTTTTGCTGCTGTAGATATTGTCGGCTCCACATATCTGAATTCGTTCATAAGCTCGAGAATGATTGGAGATTAGTGGGTTAAGTTACCTCCAGTTAACGTCGCAGGAAGGGCATTGTATGTAATTCTCTCGACCTTTCTCGTCCGTTGAGAAAGGTGCAGATAGACAATACACGTCTGGGCTCACCCTGTCAGCAAATTTGGGGTCCCCGATGACTTGATAAAGGTAAGACCCTCTGGTAATCGAATTACTGTTAACTCATTACAGTCTAATGAGCCCTTAGTAACGTACGAAAACATGGTTTCCTAGCATGCATTATGATATTAGACATCGATCTCGATAATGGCAAATATTCAACATACCACAACAAGGCACAGTTCGGTTCTGCGAGGGACATGCATTAATGGTACTCTCATGTGTTGAAAGGTCATACTCACCCTCGGACAGCTTCCAGACCAGCCAAGTATTCATCAGCGGCGTAGATACCAGAAGGTCTACCGTGGTACTGGAAAAGCATATCCCAACCTTTGCTAGCAACATCAAGGTCTAACGGATTTATTTGTTAGCGTGGCTATTGCAGCTATCGGATGTATAAGTGCTCACCAGTCTGGTTGTGAGTGAATCTGTAGGTCGATGGAAGAGCCTTAAGCCCCTCCGCCATGTTGACACCGTGCCACTAAGATATACGGTCAACTTTTTCCGTTAAATAGGACTAGCGGTGTACTTGCAGTCAGCGGCAGGTTGAAGGGGTTCTGCAAAGATGATCAGACAATCATCGCCAGATGGCTACACAAGACATACCGGAGTGTGCTCGACTAAGAGAATCGAGATTGTCAGTCTAGTGTTTTCATCAGCCCAAGTGTACCTTACCAGCGGTCTTAGGGAAGTACTGTGTAGAACTTCACGTTAGAGAAATTGCATAGCACCTAGAGAGCGTACATCTACCTGTTCAGAGAAGACCTTCTCCCAAGGGACACCCGTCCATTTCAAGCGTTTCATCGTATCAATCAAGAGGTCCTCGTTGCCACTCGGGTGGTTATCGTACAACCTAAACGCTGATGCATAAGTCTATTCAGTAACGCACATACGAACCTTACCATTGCAGTGTAATAACGAAGTCTTCCCAACGCGTCTGAGTCCAAGCCTCAACACCTTGACCATTATTCTTGAGCATAGTATTGGCCAAAGCTACAAACTTGTGGAGCGCAGTGACGACACGATCGGTTAGTTCGGGGTGAACTTCGGTGAGTTGGATGGCTCCGAAGAAGAAGGGATATCTAGCATAATCGCCAATTTTTAGTTACTAAGAAGCTGAAATTCCGGATTCACTAGCCTTCCCCAGAGATAACGAGGTTTGTTGGTGTTCACTTCGGGGCCAAGCCAACCAGTCGAATCTTGGTTCGTTAATACGTAATTGAGGAAGTCGAGTGTCTTCTGGTGAATAACAGTATGGTTGGCAAGCACGCTATTCGGGACCATTGCGTTCTGTAATCGGGGATTCCGTTATTATGTTTCAATAACTACAACGTCTAGCCGACTCACAAACCAATAGCTTCCGGCTATAAGGATTCTCTTAGTGATCCGTACTTCTGAAGACCCGAATAAACGTCATACCTTCTTCTAGGCTGGAATATGCCGATGCGCCACCAACCCAGTCAGTCTTTGCAACGCTGTCATAATTCCGTTAGCGCAGGAGTTTGACATGCGACCAAGGAGGACGATCCCACTAGTTATAGAACTCGTGTTCGTGACCCGCGAGGCCATTAGTTTGAACTATTAACTAACCATCAAAAGCAGTGCATAAGAAGCAAAGAAATGAAGAAGACAAATGAACGCATACTTGGTTCATCAACCATCCCGCAGGTCTGACTTGCCCAAGTGGAAGAGACAAGAACTTCTTTGGAGCGACTGACATGGCGGTAAATATCAATGATCACTTCTCGCTAACAGATGAGAATTGAAACGACTTACGCCCAGTTTGCCCTTCAGCAAAGAGGCAGGCTCCCGATAAGATCAGAAATCGTAACGCAGGTAAAAACCTCATGGCGAAGAATACAACGGAGGAAGGAGGTTCTGACACTCGGACAACTGGATTCACAACCTTACTCGTATATATACCATTATTCACGATTTCGGCGGCCCGGCGGTACAAACTGTACATCTTGTGACCCGCATGTTTGACAGCCAAAAATACATGACGGTGAGGTGGGTGTTCGCCGAAGTCATCTACAGGCACTGGATAGCATTCAAAAGAGTGGTCAGCATTCGCGAACATGAGCGGAATATCCTAGAGGGGCTTCCGAGCCGCATGGAAATCCTGCCCGGTGACCATGCCCAGTGGGAGACATCCACCTTCGTGACGAGGTCTGTTTAGCACTGGTACGAGCCACGCCCAGAGCTCAGTCGGGTGCGAGTAACAGAAGATATAAGGTAAGACGCTTGCTTAGCGAGGATATGTGTGCGAGGGACGTGCCTGGGGCTAGGAATGCTCCGAGCGTTTGGTCAACGAGTTTCTCTGCATCCTTGAGAAAGTAGAAGGGCCTCACGCTCAATCGCGCTGATTCCGTGGAGCTGGTGGGGTCTATCCTCGGATCCATCCTATCAATGTAGTTAAGAAGAACGCGGGATCGTAAGCATTGACAACGTTAAAGCCGAGACCTATTTTTATGTCTTCTAAACATATGACGAGGGGCAAGCAGTGAGAAAACGAAACACCAGGTGATGATCACTCTACGATCCTGTGATGCCCTGAGGGTGTCGTCGCGAGCTCCAAGATTGTGATGATGCTTCTGGGAGAAAGACGGGCTTCATGGTGAGAGTTCAGAACATTCCGTAGCCTGATGCCGGCGAACCTGAATGATTGTCAGTCACGGGATGCGAGGCCATTATCACTTTCTCCATCAATGCCACTGGAACTTTAGCCATTAGCTCCAGCAAAGACAGACCAAAAATACAAGATCAAATTCTCTTTAATACAGGTATTCGTTACAAAGGGTAGCCGTGCAGTCGTGAGAAGTCGTCGCGGTCATAACGGTCGTAACGGTCATGAACACACTCGAGTAAAGCAAAACAAGTAAGCCTGGAACTACCCAAAAGTATCAGAAAATTGCCCTTCACAAAGTCAAAGAACTGAGGCCGACGCCTAGAACCGCCGCCAAAAGTGCTATGGTGCTCTGTATTTGGACAGGAGCTGCAGCATTACCAGTTGGCGAAGGCGCGGGTGCGCTAGCACCTGGCGTAGTTTCACCATTCACGGCGGACACATTCCCGAGTAATGCACTCTCGATGGCACAGACTTTCCTCATTCCATCGACGACTGCAGGGAGGTTTGGAGTGTTGAGCACATTTTCCTGGCCGGTACGAATGAAGCAGTCGACGCATTGTGGGAAGACGGATTGGAATGTATCAACGCAGGCGCACTTGATGACATCGATGAACGCGCCGGGATTAAATATGACCTTTACATTTTGATTAGAGCAACTTAATAGCGTCAAAGTTGAGGGACGAACGTTGGTAAAGTTCTGTAAGACGGGAGCGGCTTCGGCACAGCTGCTCATGCTAGGGTAGTCCTAAGACAACAATCAACATACAGAGTCATACCCTTGTCAAGGGAAAAGACTGCTGAGGTATAGTCCAGAATTATTAAAAGATGGAGTCCGGGCATTGCGCTGATCTCCCTTGGAAAGGATACTCGCAGCACTTACCTTTGCACAAATAGGGCATGAAGGTGGTTGATCAGGAAAGACCGGAGTGGTACGTGTTCGCAGGGTGTTCTCGCTACTAGCCCCGATAAATGCAGGAGCACCGAAGACAGACAACACCAAAAGGAAAGGAAGGATGAGATAACCCAAAACGAAGTCGGTTCTCATGATAAATAGCAAAATATCGCAGAAATAGAGATTTTTGAAAGTAGTGTGTAAGCCTGCGGGTCCCGGGCAGCAGACGCAAGCGGCAGGGAAGGGTGAGAAGCGCGATAGAGCACTGTGGGAAAACAGGGGTTACAGATCATATGATCGACCATAATGCATAATGAATGGTTGCCCGGAAATCTCCGCCAACTTACACTGGGGCGGTGCAAACCAGAAACACCGTATCTATCGCAAACGGATGCGGAAGGTTTGAAATGCGTCACCAACTCTGTCGAAAAGCTGGTTATACAAAGCTGTGTGCCCTGAGGGCGGGGGTAACGACTACAGGCGCAGACCAGCGCATGCCTGATTACCTACCACCACAAAAAGAATGACATATCGAAGTAGTTGTGTTTGGAAGGCACACATGGGACAGTAGCCGACCATAATTATCTCGGACCCTCACTACATACTGTTTACTACTCTCACCTAATTAGTGAGCAGTGGAACTCGTTTTGGTCGCTCCAAGCTTGCCTTCGAATTCTCTCTCTCAGTACCTTCCCCCTGCTAGTGTCGCACAGGACGGGACATACTTCCTCAGTTGCGCTCCCCCCTTTGTTCCTTTTGTCCCACTAAAATAACCGAATGATCCACGACACCGATAAAAGTGTTAAGATCCGAAGGCCTTGGCGAATTCGCTGATAGCGGTGCCTCTACGTCTTCCCCGCCGGGGAACATATACTCCAAGCCATATATAAGACGTCCTCGCCATATTACACAGAGAATCCCACAGTCATGACGCAGTAGTGGAACAAGGCGCTGACCATCAATGCATTTACAGCACTCGACTTCAATGTACAGGCGACTTCGAGATCGTTCGCTCTTCCCAGGAGAAGTTGGGTACAAAGGCTGTGATGTATTGATGACCGAACCACATCTAAGTTACGGCGAGAAGCGACATCTTCTACCTTACCACTGCCACTGATCTTGCGAAGTCGACCCGTATATAAATTGCTCATCTCGAGAGGACTATGATACCTCGAGACACTTTGGTGCCTTCGTCAGTGTCACTCATTTTGTTCTACCTCTGACCCTCCTCACCTTAATGTAAGTAAGCTATCATTCTTTCCCAAAACCATATTTACCGTGCTACGAAACAAGGTTGTTGCACCAGTGGATGGCCATCGCAATCATCGTGATGGGCGTTATTTCTTTCGCTACCACGATCTTGCTTTCCTGTTATGTTTTCGTCTTGCGAAGAGCGAAACATAAACTAATGGAGAGGGAGCTGCAGAGGCCGAGGAGCTGCGTCTACGTTATGGCGTCATCGGAAACAGAAGCTGAGCGCGGGAACCCACGTCCACACAAGCACAAGGTTCCAATGCCAGCACCTCCATCGAGAGCGTTCGTGCGCTCACCGATTCAATTCACTCGTATGGATGTGTCCCGGAAACCACGCCATGACCATGCACAAGCCCAGCGCCGGGACGAACAACGAAGAGGGGAAAGCTCGCGCCAAACAACGGAAGTGGAACGGCCGTCTCTACAAACCAGTCGGACACGATATTCTGGTATATCTACCCTCGTAGCCGAAGGAGGATCAGTCCCTTCGATTCCTCAAGCACCTGCAGTACGCTCGGTATGTCCTTCCCTTTCCCCCCTGGCTTTTTTTTACTGACCCAACGCAGGCACGCAGTAAATATCTAAGCCCTAGCTCAATACTTCTCTCTGTGCCTCGGACTCCTTTACCCGTTTTGGATATGCCCGTGTTCCCCGAGCCACTTGCGCGGGAGTTCCAGGACTTTGCCTCCTCGAGGTGGTCTGACGGCGCATAGCAGAGAAAGCGATGTTAGCCTAGGATCAAAGGACTAGCATCGCTTTGGGGCGGGGGGCAACGGAGCGACGATGGAGCCGAGAGTAGGATCAGTTCTCTGATGATGCCCTCGGGGTCATTTGAGGTGAGAGCTCAGTACTCGGCGCGCAAGTCCTCAATCGCAGCTCTTCTGATGGGCCAAATCGACGATTTCGAAGAAGCTAGATGTTCGATATGACGGACTCTGGCTAAGCAGCGAAATACGCTTCTTTCTCCACCACCTGGAACGAAATACGTTCCTTCCTGCCACTGATTGAAGAAACTATTTACACTCTTTTATTTGCACCATCAACTCAGCAACAAGACTCTTTTTGTACTACTGACCAAACACCACAACGCATTCCTTTTGGACTTCTTCGAACAAACTTTACTCGTTACTGTAGTTTAGGGATTTGGGGGATCTGGACATTTTTGTAGCATATCACCATCATTGCAGTCATTCATTACCATGGACATTACCGTAGAGAAAGACTCTGGGGTTTGTATGTTAGTATCCTGTTGTAGAACAGTTAAACTTGAAGGCCTTCGATTAGCGAGGCTCGAACACACCATGGCATCATAGATAAAGTCTGGTTCTCTAGCTTTCCTTGTAAACACTTGAATCAGCTTTTCCCGCTCGTTTCTACTAGGCAGAGGGGCCAGCCAGTAGGAATACCAGAGCTCGAACTAAACAATGTGATGATTGCCAAGAAATGGAGATAGCTACCGACATCAATCAGGATGATAACGAGATCGGTACATGACATACCACACGAACGAGTATAACAAAGAATATTTGCTGTGCAGTGTCATATTTAGTACGAGGTAATTAATACCTTAACGAGTGTACGACGTTACACACTCGACTGAGATCCGTGCGAGCAAAATATACGCTGGATATACGCGAGTATTTCTTTTTTTATACACGACCTCTGCTGCTACAAGAGCTTGGTTGATGGTCCCCGTCGCAATACCCTGACGCCAAGATGCAGGTTACGTTCGGCGCACTACGGCTATTTATATGGGCCACCGTCAAGAAGTAAATATATACAGGTGATACCTATCTTTACGATGCCATCGAAATGTTGTGAAGAAGAAAAACAAACGTCCGAAAGAAAAAGCAACATTTGGAATCCGGGTATCCGAGGCATCGTAAAAATTATTGCTAACGGAAACACGTCACGTTCCGAGCACCACGGCGGACGAACGGATGGATCCGCAATCTGTAGCAATAGACTCGACGAGTGCTTGTAGGTCTAACTGTAGGCTCGGACGCTTACAACGATAAACGGGAGCCCTTTCCGTAATCTAAGCGCATAATACGCTCGTATTGACGTCTTGGTCTCCTCTCTTCCCTCATACTTTCATACTATTCATTTGTATTCGCGTATATGCTCGATTAGTTAACAGTCGCATGCCTGTTGACATCCTCATTCGAATATCCAGTGAGGTCCGTTTGGTATCCACGCTGAAGGGTTACACCAACATTGTTTGGGATAGTCTGATGCATTTACCATGGAATTTTTAAAACAGGTTTTGTTCGTCTCCCGGGTGATGGGCAGCACCAAGAAACGGTTAAAATACACAGAATTTCGGAAAATTTAGAAACTTTTCATGATTGTGTGTCCTCAGTTTCATTAAAATTCTACGACTGCGGCTATGAAGGAATGCGGTGTGTAGTGCTATAACACCATTGGGTTCAAGGCTTCAGCTTGGCCTCTTTCTGGGCAATGATTACTACAGCTCAGAAGCCGGACCCAACGTGGTTGCCATTCACGAGGAAATGGATCACGATGTCGCGGAGAACAAGGATGATGGCGTGTCACTGGTGGCGAGTCTGAGAATGCTGAAGAATCCCCAAGCAGGAGGGGTACGCAATTTTAAATTTCTGAAATTTCGCGTACTTATTTTGATTATTTTTCAGGAGACACCACCAATCACACTGGACAAAAATAACCGAAATGATTGTAATGCTGCAGTAATAAGTATGTAATGTGTGACTTATTGACCCAGTGCTCACTTTACCCGAAGACGTTGCTATGGACAAGACATGCAGGTAATACTCCACGGCAGTATTGGGCTGTGTGTACTGGCGTTTTTGGAGAGACGCATGGGGGAGCAAGGGACGCATAGCTTGGTGAACGTGTTGTGGATTCCATCATGCATGAATCGTGACCAAACATGCAGCTTGTGATCTGTCTCATTGGGGTTATTACACATCCATCGCATAAAGTGGCCGGACCACGATAACATAGCAAACGCAGAGTGTATTATGAACACAGACGACTATACATACACTAACGCTTCATGCCACTGTTCCTTCAACACCTTCCGCGTTGCGTTTAGCAACTCACGATTGCCCACCGAGAACGATTTATGCCACTGCGATACGTGCAGACACTCAACTGGGCAGATGGCGGTGTATCATGTCACGATTGACGGGATTCCATTACAGGCCGAAGATGGAGAGCGGAACACACCAGTGAGCTTGAAGAACCTGAAGGAATACCGCACCTCGCCTGTAGCGACACGTTACTTCTGCAAGACCTGTGGTGCACACGTTTTTTGGAGGTACAACACTACTTGGCTCCTCGATGACGTGGCGAACCCGGCCAATCAAGAAATCGCGAAACGGTTTAATATTGATCTTGAAGGGAAGGGCGCGCACGGGCCAAGGGCGTATTGGTGTGTCGCGGTCGGGCTGTTGGAGCGAGTCGGTGGAATTGTGAGGGGTGGGATATCATATCTATGTCGGGGATACGTTGGACGGTGGACTTGCTGATTACTTTCGTGGTGCCAAAGGGGATGGTGGGGAGCTTGAGAGGTGGGTTGGGTGGGCTAGGACCAGCAAGTTGTTACCGAAGGGGTGGCGGGCACCGGGTTTGCCGTTGAATTCGCACAAAGACAGGCTTCACTTCTACTGCCAGTGTCGAGGAGTGGAATTCTACGTCACGAGGTCATCATCAGAGAAGTTTCCTGCGAGGCATTGTGAATGTTGGTCTTGTCGACGGACGGCTGGATTTGAGGTTGTTTCCTGGGGGCGTGTACCAGTGGAGAACATATATGACAAGAAGACAGGGGATGGGTTTGTTTTTGGAGGCCAGGCACCAATGGGGATGGGAGAATACGAGTCGAGTGTGGGGAGGAAAAGATATTTCTGTTCGATCTGTGGCGCTTCGGTATTCTTGCACAGCATCGAAACATCGAAGACAGTTGACGTTGCGCTGGGGCTTGTTGATCAGATCCAGGGTGGTGCGAGGGCAGACGGGTGGTTTGAATGGTCTGGGTCAGTAGCTTTGGAAAAAGATGAGATATAGTTCATAGCAGCAACTCGTTTCGATCGAGTGACCTCGGTCGGGGTTACGGGCCCCGCGCGCTACCACTGCGCCATGCTGCTGATGACAGTATGCGGCCAACATGTCAGGTGTGATGAGTCACGCGTGAGGTGGGCTGCATAGACATGAAATGGAACAATAAAGGCGGGCGTGCAGGACAGAGGGCCGGGAGAGACGATTGTGGGAGAGAATGAGAGTGGCTGAGAGGAAGTCTGGAGAGAGATATGTTTCTGGTTGGGTGTTGTTTGGCTGGCTGCTTATGCCACGCGCGGCAAAGCGGTGACAGTTTCTTCCATTGCCTCCTACGTTCTTTTATTCTCCCTCTCTGCCTCCTCTGGGCCCTGTCAGATGTCGGGGAAGGCCCCTCCAACTGGTCCTCGCGCTCTCCGTGCTTCTCTGCCGCCTGGATCTGCACCAGGACAACCTCCAACCCATCCACACCATCACCAACTACAACACCCATCACCCCCTTCCCGCCAGCAATCCTCTCTTTCAAATCATCCTCTCAACTCGAGATTTAGCTCCATTCCAACAGGCCCGCGCAGTCTCGTAAATGGCCTTCACAGAGCGCCGCCCACAGCTCCGAAGCAGCTCCTCAACAGCTCTCATTACTCCCAGCAAAGTGTTCCCGGCCCCAGCATGCCGAATGGCATTTCCAGCCATGCCATTCAATCCAGTCGACATCCAATATCGATAAACGGTAAACGGTCAGATCCTACGAGTGGGAGGTCGGATTCCGGGGTGATTACATTTTTATTGCCATTATGACTCCGATGTACCAGGTATTTACCATGAATTCTTACAGGGCTGGCAGTCGTCTCAATCACAGCAAAATGGTGTGCATGACAATTTGCAGAGCGCAAGCGGAAGCTCATCTGCCATTCCAAGCGCACCAAGCGGCAGTGGGTCTCGAACTGCGATTTCTATACCTATTGCCCCTGCTGGCCTAAAAGCCGGTCTTGCGAGGGGTAAATCGTCCGTGCAAATTCCATTGCATCCACGTTCCCTTGCTTGTGATCGACCAGCGCCTCCGGTAGAGCCGCCGCCACCACCCCCGCCCCCAAGTGTTGAACAACCACCACCACCACCGCCACCGCCAGCTGCCCCTCCTCCAGCTGAACCAAAATCCCCACCACCGCCAATACCTTCAGATCCTCGAATACCGTCACCACCACCTCCGCCACCCGCTGAATCTCTCCCTCCCCCACCACCTTCAACAGAACCACCCCCACCTCCACCATCTTCAGAACCTCCACCGCCGCCGCCGCCTCCTCTCACGAGAGCGCCAACACCCCCACCTCCACCGAAAGAACCCTCTCCGCCCCCAGCAAATCTACTACCCGAGAAAAAGGAACCGATATCAATATCACTGATCCCGAAACCGCCTCCGCCTCCTTCAGATCCTCCACCGACACCACAACAGCCTCCACCACCCGAAGAAAATGCGCCACCTCCACCTCCACTTCCACCCCCACGGCGACCTTCAACACCTCCTCTACCTCCGCCTCCCGTACTTAATGAATCACAGCCACCACCTTCGAAACCACCTACACCACCTCCTGCGTCCGTATCACCCGTACCACCTTCACCTCCAGAACCTGTGCAACAGGAGCCAACGCCGCAACCGGAACCAACCCCAGTTGAGCCCGTACCTGAACCCCCACGTGAACCCACCCCCGTCCCAGAACCCGAACCTCCAAAACTCTATTCCCTACCACCCCTTCCAGACTGGCCTCCTCCACCATCCGATTACCCCTCTGGACCCGAATTTCGAACGTACAAACTCCTGTACGATGGAAACACCGATTCCGCCACCTCTGCTGCTGCTGTATCTAATCCATCATTGTATCAACCTGCCAAAGCGGCCTACTATAAAAGTCTTATGGAGCACGCGAGGAAGTCGGATAAAGAGCGGATATATAGGCCTCCAACGCATGGTAAAGAAGGGTTTATTAGGTTCGAGGGGAAAGTTTGGGAGGATGTTACAGAGGATGGGGTGAAAGAGGAGGACGTGGGAGTTGTGAAGGATCCGAGAAAGGAGCCTGGGTGGGCGCCGAAGCCCGCGCTTAGAGGTTTGAGGAAGGAATTTGTCGAGGTTCGGTATGAGGTATGTGTCCCGCTTCTCTTTCGCTTTCCGCCTTTCATTGTTATTGTTTTCCGTCATCTTATTATCTTCGTGAGAGATCGTATAGCTGGCACTAATGTCTTTTTTTTTTCGGATATCTGGTTCCGTTCTATTTATAGTACGACGCTAATTCAACGGGACCTCCGCCACCAACCTCGGTGCTCGTAACGAATATCCCACCGCTCACGCCCAACCCAGCCATTCGGCGGCATTATGGTCAATATGGCGCCCTTGTTGGTTTTGAGCCGCAGATTGACAAGGAGAATGGGAGTGCTCTTGGGATCGTGCATATCAAATTCCAGACGCACGAGGAAGCGAAGAAGTGTGTCGAAAGGGAGAATGGTAGGAAGGGCGGGTTACCGGGTGTGGTTACCGCCGGTTCTTTGGGGATGTTGAACGCTAAGGGTGGACAGGCGGAGGAAGGAGAGATCAGAGTTGTATTTGATGGTGAGGGTGTGAAACTCAAAGCGGTATTAAAGGAGCTGGAAGAAAGGAAAAAGAGGGATAGGGAAGAGAAGGAGAGAAAGAAGCGGGAGATCTTGTTGGGTCCTAGCATTACCACCACTCCTGGCGTCAACGGTGCAACGAGTGGAACTGCGAGCGGGAGTGGGAGTATGCGCGTCTCAACACCAACCGGACAAACGCCGCAACATCAACCTTCACACCAATCCCGCAAACCTTCTATTATTCCCGGTACGGCAGGCATCCCACCACGACCTGACGGGAGGCTCCATCACCCTCTTCCACCAAATCCACTCGCACATGCAGCTCCTGGATCAACACCGCTATCAGCGATGATCTCACCCACAGACGCAAGTGGAAGCGTCCAGAGCCCCGTCGTAACCACGCCCGGCGGCCTCAACCTGTCATCCAAACTTCCACCAGCGCCAACGAAGCATGGACTCCCACAGCGTCCATCAGTGAGCGTGACTGAGAGCGCTCTGGCGGCCGTTGACGCGGGTGTATCTTCAACTGGCGGTACAATGTCGGGTTCTGCGTCGAGTTCGAGTCAGTTGTATGATCGGATGAAAGCGGGAAGGATTTCGAGTAGTTTTTTCAAGGCGAGGACGGAGACGAGGGCGAGCCCGATGTCGATGTCTGCATCTGTTTCGACGCCGGTTGGGTTGGGTGCGGGTGGGAGTGGGTTGACGACGCCGAGGTATAAGAATGGGGGAGGTGAGTCGAGTGGGTCGACACCGATGCATGAGGGGTATTTTGATCGTGAGAGGGATAGAGAGAGGGATAGGGATAGAGAGCGAGAGAGGGACAGGGACCGGGATCGTGAGCGGGATAGAGATCGTGATCGAGAAAGGGAGAGGGAGAGGGACCGAGATCGGGACCGAGATAGAGAAAGGGAACGGGAGAGGGAGAGGGAGAGGGAACGAGGAAGACAAAGAGGTTACAGCTATTTTTCTCGTCGCGGTGATCATTATCAACCGTCACCGTACAATGCGCTCTCTCGCTCGCCGTCACCTTATTCCTACTCATCATCGTATCGGGAGCGCGACCGTGATCGAGACAGTAGCCATCGAGACCGGGATCGCGATGGACGTAGTGGTCCACGGTCCAGAAAGAGCGCGTATGAGAGTGAGCAGGAGAGAGAGGAAGAGAGGAATGAGGTGCTGCGGAAGTTGTTGGAGAATGGATTTGATTATGTTCGTGTTGCGAGGGAAGGTGGTGGGAGTGTTGGGTTGAGTTCTGTGAGAGATGAGGAGGTCATTGTATTTTTTGAGGGCTTTTATCCGGATAAGGTGCGTCTTTAACACTACGTCTCGTATTTTGTGCTTTGTGTTGACGGTGGCTCGCTCTCGTCTTGCTATACTCCTGAAATGAACCGGATAGGTTCTAAGAGATCATACAGGCCTCTATGTCACATTCAACAAACCTGACTCTGCGCGACGCGCCCAACGCGTCCTCTCCATCCAAAACAAAACTCTTGCATACCAACCTGTAGTCCTCACAGTCCAACCCGCAGTCAAAACCATCCCAGCATCAGCCCGCGCGAAAGGTGAGCTCCGGCCCGAAGAACTCGTTGCGCAAGCCCAGGTGAGAATTGTTCGCGAGTTGAGGGCGGCGTTGGAGAAAGATGTGTTGGAGAAGATTGTGTCACCCGAGTTGACGCGATTGGTTGGGGAGATGAAACGGAAGGGGATGGAGGCTGCTGCGATGGGTGCGAAGACGAAGGGCTGGAGTCTGAAAGGGCTGTCGTTCAAGAAGCAGAGAATCGTGAAGGAAGTTGAGGAAGAGGTTCATGTGAAGCCGGAGTTGGCGAAACCTGAGCGGGAGAGGGAGCAGGAGCAGGATGAAGAAGCTGAGGAGAGGGAGGAGGAAGAGGAGGAAGAGGAAGAGGAAGCTATCGAGAGGCCGAGGAAGAAGCGGAGAAAGGAATCTGCTATTGTTGTTAAGCGGTCAAAGAAGGTTGTGGAGGATGATGAGCTTGAGTCGGAGGAAGAGGATCCTGCAGATCTAATCAAGTTGGCGGAAGTGACGGGTGAGGCGCACAAGAAACGTGCGACGTCGGAAGAGGCCGATGAGGGGGAACAACCGCTGAAGAAGAAATTGAAGGTGGAAGAGAAAGAGAAGACGAAGAAGGGTGCAAAGAGGAGGTCGAGGAAGGTGGTGGTCGTGGAGGAAGAAGTGCAAGTACCTGTTACGCCGTCGGAATCCCGCTCACCTTCACCTGTGCCCAAGACAAAACGCAAGCCACGTGTGGTTACGCCCCCGCCTACACCGCCCCCGCCAGATCCACTGGAGTCAGGTTTATGTGAGGACGACGAAGACTTGTATTATGCCAAGCTCGTGCTGTCTGGGTCCAAACCTGCAGCGGAGGAAGAGCAGGAGACTGGCGTTCCATCTGTAGATTCAGCCACTGTGCAATCAGCAACGTTTCGGACGCATGTTACTGGCTCTGCGAGGACGGAAGGCTATTACAAGATCACGCATGCAGAGAAAGCGGCCTATGTGGCACAGTATCAAGCTCGTGCCACCAATACTGCCACACCTGCACTGGCGGACGAAACTCAACAACAGCCGCAACATGTAACTTCGTCACGGTCCAATCGTGCCAATGCTCGTCGGCGTGCGGCTGGTCTGGAAGAGATCAACCAATTCCAGCGTGCAGTAGCATTATCCATGGGCGAGACGGCTGCTGCAAACGAACTGACCTTCAAGTTCAACCAGCTCCAGACGAGGAAGAAGCACTTGCGGTTCGCTAAAAGTCCGATTCACGATTGGGGCTTGTATGCTATGGAAAGGATTGCAAGGGGTGAAATGGTTATCGAGTATGTCGGTGAGGTGATTCGGGCCGCTGTGGCGGATAAAAGAGAGAAGGCGTACGAAAGGCAGGGGATTGGAAGTAGTTACTTGTTTAGGATTGATGAAGATTTGGTCGTGGACGCGACGAAGAAAGGGAACCTTGGGTGAGTCTTTGACCATGTTACTCTTGACGTTATGGAACTGACCAAAAACCGCAGACGCCTCATTAATCATTCTTGTGACCCCAATTGCACAGCCAAAATCATTACGATTAATGGAGAGAAGAAGATTGTTATATATGCCAAACAAGATATTGAACTAGGCGACGAAATCACTTATGGTATGTTTGTTTTCCCACCGGACCGAGTTTTAATTCACCCGTTGCCCCTGCAGACTACCACTTCCCATTCGAGCAGGACAAGATTCCCTGCCTGTGCGGTTCTGCTAAATGCCGTGGGTTCTTGAACTAGAAGCATTATAATGATTTCTTTTTCCTCGACTTACCATTTTCATTTACTTATTACTAGTCGGTCTTCTTCCCTTTTTTTCTTCCAGTTGTGTCACATATTCAAGGTTTTTCTCGTTACTATCATGTTTATCTGTCCCTTGTTCACCATGTTCTGCGCCCTTGTCTGTGAGTTATACCCTCATGATTCACACTGCTCCGTCTCGATCTTCCTTTCTTTCTTCGTCCACAAATCTGTTGTTTATACTGTGTCCTCTGCATTAACTCGCACATTGAACTATATATGTATTGTTCAGGTCATCCAAGAGTCCTATCATAGCCTATCACATGTTGAGAGTTTGCAATGATCGAATTTCTTTTTCCGTCATGATGAATTGATGGGTCATGATGCGATGGTACCGCGGGCCGGGCGGAGCGAGCTTCCGGTGGTCAACAATCCAACCCGCCACCCACCCGCCACTTGACTAGGACTTTGAAGGCCCTGACTTCGGGGTTCCGAAGAGCTGAAGCTGGCTCTCATTACCTCTTCCCATTACTACGTGCTACGTCTAGACAACCGAAAAAATAAGGACCGGTTGGACTGCCTTCCGATCTGCGCAATCCCTCCTTTTCTTGTGATACACGAGAAATATGATCTTCGTCCGGACGACGATCGACCGGGGAACATGTCGAACGATAGGAGATTCCCATCCTTCTTAGCTAGGATTGTTTGCTCATCCCTGTCTGGCCTGCTCTTCTCGCAGGAGCAAACCCTGGCAACCCATAAGGTTGAGGAGCAATGATCCCGTCATCTCGTCCGTCAACTTGTTAAGGTCTCCGTTTTCCCAGCCGCTCTTCCTGAATATGATATGCATTGGCTCGTTTTAGCTAATGATATCAGGCATTCAAATCTAGTCGGAGTTTCGCCTTTTATCCCCCTTCCAAGCCGGTGGTCGTGATCTCGTGGCGCCTGCGGCTCTTGACTCAAACCTGACGCCTCAAGCCAGTCTGTGCTCTAGTTGGAACGTGCCCTCCCCCGTGGGAGACTTAGAGGGAGGCATGAATCTTTGTGGCTACCTACCGCCGCTTGCTGTTTTTGTGGGTTGCCTCGCTTAACTTTGTTTAGCGAAGTGAGAACAACCATCTCCATGCATCTCCACGTGCACTCAAGCTTAAGCGGTGATTGCTTCAACAATCTCAAACAATCAATGCTCGAGTGCCACAAGAGGTATACAGGGCTTGCCGCTGCGGCTCGCTACCCTTGAAACTTGATCACGAACCTGGTGGCGGAAGTAACTGTCGCTACCCACCTCCCAGTTTCCGGTTGCCTATTCTTTGCTCGATTTTGGGGCTTCTTCGTAGGACATCACCCACCGACATGTCCGAGAAGCATGGCCTCTTATGAATGGATCTCCTGAGGAGACGCCCGTAATGGAGGCTGTTGCTGGACTTAACCGCACCAGATTGATGGGCTCTCTTCAAGTAGGATGGTTCTTCCGCACCAGAAGCGCAGCACCTCAAGCGCAAAGGCCTTCTGCAGGCCAGGAGCTACACCAAACCCCTGCACTACCCCACCAACTTGATTGTTTCATAAGTTTAATGACAGCTAATCGGAAGTTGGCCCACAACCTTCATGGCAGTGTTTCTATCTGTCAGAAGCCTCTCAAAAATGGCCGCTGTGTCATCCTCCGTCCGTTCTAGAAACGATGACCACCTCATACTCGCTGAAGCCGTCATCACCGCTCGTTCTCATGGAGTATCTGTCATCGAACGCAAGTTCTCCATCGGGGCTCCTTGTTATCTAAATCAGACTGACTTGTAGACTCCCACCTTGGTCATCCTCTGAGAAATTACGGGCACCCCCTGGCTGCCTATTTGCGCCCTTGTTATCATCACCGGACCTAGACCCTTGACCTGATCTTACGGATCGTTTCAACGATGGGGCTGCAAACTAGAACATCGGTCTATCGCCTGCTTTCCTCCTGGGAATAGATTCCGACCTCATGCTGTCCTGTCTCCAGTCATAATGATCTGTGACACAAACTTGCATACTTGATGACCAATTGTAATGGTGTTTACGACGGAGAATACCTGGATGCTTCACTTTCTCGCGGATTCGTACCGTCCTTGGACTCTCATCGGCATGACGAATCGGTAAAAGCATGGTAATAAGACAGTCGGTGAATTACAGGCTATTGTCATACATGAAACTATTAAAACACGGGCATAAATAAGGTCTTAATGGATGATCAATCTCCTGCGATAGCCAAATGATGGCCAAATATGACATGAGGTTCCCCCCTTCCATGGACAAAGGATCAAGTGTCAGCTTCCTATAACCCATATACGCCATGCCGTCCTTCCAGGGTACGTTCAACCACCTCCCCGGTTTTTACGTTGATACTAATTCGTCTTACATGACCGTTCGATCTTCTCTTTCGTCGCTGATCTTCTGGAATAGACTCGGCGGAATTATTGTTCGCTGCGGTCTCAGCTTCTGGTACTAGTACTGGCGCTGGCGCTGGTTCATGCTCCGATCCAGCAGGGAGTGAGTTCGGATTATTAAGCCCTGTACCTTCGGGGACCACGGCGGGATTTGGGGGCGCCAGTGGCGGTGAAGGTTCTGTTACGTACGCCCGTTCAAGTGGATATTCTACATGAGGCTGGTAAAGCTGTGGAACATAATGATAACTCGGAGGCGGCGACACTGGTGGGGGCATAATCTGCTCAGGTAAATGGGTCGGTGGTGGAACCAGAATAGGTGGGGCCATAGGAACAGGTACGGGGATCGGTCCCGTTTGTATTGGACACTGGTATTCGTCTGCCACCGCGGTATCATGTGCGATAGGGAAGTATGTCGTGCCATTCACCTCGACGGGATTGGGTGGCGGTAGTGTGGGAGACGTGTAGGTAACTGGTGGTGGAAGCGGAGGTGGGTAGAACATCTGCGGCGGCGGGGGTGGAGGCGGCGGCGGAGGAGCAGGGACAGGTTCAGAATCTGAAATCGACGGTAAAGCATCGAAATGTTTAAACGGACAAGTGCTCCGTCTATCGCAAAGAATCCACGCTGGACATGGTGTATATTTGATGTCTTTGAGACAATAAGTCTTGGTGAGTGGATAACATAATAATAATTGATAAGCGTACAGGGCTGAATATCCGCAGGATGAAAGTGCGGGCAGTTCCGCGCCCCACAGAAACCTTGGACATGGGCCCAGCAATGCGAAGTAGCCTTCTGATTTCCGTCGGGTCTGGAGGACGACTCCGCGGTTTGACGAATGATATCTCTGTTCCACATAGTACTGTATACCAACTGCCAATCGTGAATGCTACAAAGCGTCAAATAACCAATAGTGACAAAAGAAATGCAAATATGGGACGTACAAGTTGCATGCATCCCCAAGCGGACACCAGCCATTATTTTTGACAAAGTGCTTGCAAGGAGTCGTTTTCCAGGCAATTATGGAGCGTATCTTCTTTGGATCTACACAACCGAACGCAACACGTTAGGATTTCTCGGTTCTTACATCGCGCAAAAACATACCATTCCCCAAAAGGCGACTCGTCATCGAATGTTGCTGGTAGGGGTGCGGGCCATTACTGTGTTGGCTTTCCAGGTGCGTATTCGAGTTCGCCCCCTGGGAAGATGGCCAGCATCCTCCGTTATGGTTCGTCTGTGAGGATAATGGGAGGGGCCTGGGATCAAACCATCGTTCGCCAACTGGTGGGTGGTCATATTTGCACTTAGGGCCATAGCTACAATATCCTTGAACGTATTGCCGGCAAACCACCTCTGAAAGCGTAACACAGGTTAGTTTCTCGGTTACATGTACTTCGAACAGCTTACTTCTGTGCCAGAGCTGGTCTGGATGAGCACTTGGGCGAACTTGGTTCATTTGAAGCGGGTAGGTTTTTGGTAGGTTGAAGGATGCTGGGGAACTGAAAACGTTGAAAAACTTGGCGATCGGGTTAAAGGCGTCTTCAAGGGTAATACACGTGGAGTGCACGCGTACTAAGATATAATTCGAAGGCGGTGGTGAGCCGGTTTAAAAGATTGCGAGGGCCATCTAAGAACTATTGTGCAACATCCAACAGAGACAATTGCTAACGAACACCAGTTGCAATACTAGTAGGTGTGGCTCTACGATAACGGTGTGACAGGGTTCAACGTTTAACCAGCGGCACAATAACCCAAACCACCAGTAAACGCCCGTTTTTTGTTTAGTAATATTATCACATATCACAGGCATAATAGCGTAACTTATGTTGTAGGGATTGCAGTTCTGTTGTTCTCGATGGCCATTATCGTGGGCGCTATGGCTGCTGTCGCAACGCGCGAGGTTCATTGATTGAACGATAGTTGATACCTCATGGTTTACGCGTGAAATGACGTAGAGCCTTTCTCGCGGGATCATTGGTGATTAGCTATTGGGTAGACAACACCCATCAGGGCATGCAGTAGAAATTAAAGAAATCACAATGGAGTGGCGACTATTGTCATTTGTTTTATTGGTGGTCTGACATAACATTAACTCAGAAAACTCCTTCATACCGCAAAAGGTAATTTGATATATGATATCAACTATCAGATATAAATAGATTCAGCTCATTAGCTCTTTAAGGGGAAACTGCTCCTAGGCCTAGTCCACGCTTTCGCCATCAGACGTATTTGGGCATCGCGCCTTGAAACCCTGAGCGCCAGGAGAAAATAATGCCCATAATATGAGCAGTTAGATTATTCTCGGGGGCAGTAGTCAAGTCAGCGGTGTTCTGCACTCGCTACCCTTGAGCAAGGTCAGATTTGGGCACCTATTATGGCAAACAATGTTTGCTCTCGGACTTTGGCTGCGTCAGAAACAGACTAGTAGGCTACATAGATTACAAAAATTTTTGAATGCGTGTTGCAAAAAAACGAATCCACGAAAGCGGTCCAAACGAAATAAGAATAGCACATGCAGAATGCGAAGATATCAATACAAAACCGGAAGCGTGCGATCTTGGCTCTCGTGTCACATAAATAATTATCTATACACATCAGGACTGTAGTGTCATGTTAGCTGTCTGTAAGCCTGTATTACTCATAACATCAAAGCCGGGTATCATGTGGTGTATACGCTTGCGTGGAGGTAAGGGTGTAAGGTCCTGATCTATTCATAAATAAGAGAAGGTGATACTTCGATATGTTTGACGTTACCTCACATGCATACTGGCCATCTGCCGCACAGCCGTTGTCAATAGGTTTTAAATTGGAAAAAATATGTCTGAGTCATCCTCACCTGTTAACTGAGCGGGGTGCTCCCATGTTCGTTTTCTAGATCGGCCAGAGGGATCCTGCCATCAGGGAGGGCATCAGAATCACACAAACTAAGCGATGGGGTTGAGCCGCACTTCAATATGATTTGTCACTTCGCTCGTGCTGTAAATGCTTTGGGTCGTGTCTTGCTCTGACCACTGTTCCATTGACTTCGGTTGTACACGCGTGTCGATGAAATTAGATCTGCCATCCTGGAACTAGGAACATGTGTCTAAAATAATACTGGGGGAGAAAAAGAAGATACATACTTCGGCGTGATATCTAGAGGGACTTCCTCTCTCATCTCCTGAGAGTGACGAATTTCGAGACCTAGAGTCGGCGGTGAAGTCTTGAGTTTGAGTGAGGAACTAAAATTAGTCTTCAGGTACCACCAGAGAAAAATCGAACAACAAACCTCCCGCTTGGGGTTGGCTCCTCGCCAGGAGGACAGCCACTATTATCTTCATAAGCCAAAAACCTTAACTGTGGATGGCAAGTGAAACTCACTGATATCGTCGCGGCGTTTTTCAGCGGTGGTGACTGCTTGTCTAGCCTGTCGCTCCACATCGAGACAAGCTGTATACCGCATGAAAGCGTCCTGTGTATCCTTCTGTGCTCGAAGCAACGACATGCGTGCAGCCTGTAATGCTTGCTCTGGGGATGCATGAGAATAGAAAATTGAGCAGCAGCCTTGAGCTTACTTGATGACCCAGCTTCCTGAAGCAGTGCTTCTGGGCTCATCAAAGACGGGGATACTGATGACCGTGAGTGAATGCCAAGTTGTAAAGAATCATCAGACACACGGTCTGTGTACACTGGAGGTCAGTCGGGTTGGTGCTAGTTGATGACGACGTGGAAGACGTACGGTTTCTAGAGTCCATGAAACTCTGTTCGGATGGTTCGGGCGTTAACGATTCCACGGAGTGGTCTTGATGTGAATATGTTCCATCTTGCATAGCGTTCCGCAGTCGAGGGTTGTGAGGAATGCCGGCTGCCTGTCGTTCTATGAACTTGCGGAGGAAGGTCAATTCGATGTCATCGGGCATGGTGTATGGCGGTCCTTGGATATCCCCTTTCTGCATGAGAAGCTCCAAATGCGACATGGTTTTGTCTTTCAGCTGCTGCAACCACTCGTGCAGCTCCATATGATCCTGATCAGCTCTCGCATCATAATCCTGCCTCCTCCTCGCCTTTCTCCAGTATGTCTTTGTTAGCTTGAGGGCTCGGTTGACTTCGTTATCGAGGATGCGATACCATTCGCTCGCTTGGCGGTTCAGACGTACAGCAAGAACGCCGGGCTGAACGCGGAGTTGAAGGACACAGCGACCCTCGCGATCGGGGGGACCGAGGACTCCCTTCTGGCCTTGATTTCCTCTAGTCGCACCGCGAGACACGTTCCCCAGTTCAGGCCATGGCAGGTCGTCGGGAGTCGACATGTTGAGAAGCAGAAGATGAAGGATGGACACAGGGACAGCACAAAGCTGGTAGTAAGTATAGATGTAAGGCAGAAATAAACCAGCAGCTCAACCCTTGTCAATAAATGTCCTGTTCGGCGATATCTAGTGGCTCAACGGAGTTATGTTTGCACACGATCCTACAAAGCCTGATACGGTGTGAGGTGGTCGACCAAGCTAAGGACGCTTGATCAAGTTTCTGTAACCCACATGGAACAAATAGAGTAGTAACCCCGTAGGGACGCTGCCATAAAGTGTGAATTCTTTTTCACACTCGCTTAGCGTTGATGAGAGTCGCTTGGCCTCACCCAACGATGGCTGACTCCGATGTGCCAGTCTGACAGAACCTTGCCGGGTGCTCGTATGTATGTATTTAAAATGATGTGGGACGAACCGGTTGGAAAGCATCAGATTTCATCGGTTTGATTTGCTTTTGATGTCTCGCCTAATTGAGATTCTGGAGCGAATAGTGCGAACCGAACCAAGTCGACGCTATCGGAGCAGAACTCGTAGAGTTGGACAGGGATGGAAAAGCTAAAAAAAGGGTCTTGTTGAACTCGATGTATTATACATTTCGCTCACGACACCGTCAAAAGATCATGTCAATTTATGAGAAGTTGACACCTTGTGCCAAAGGAGCTTGGTTTGAAAAGTTGACTGAGAAACGACAAGGCATGAGCGAAATTAAGTGCGCTTAAACCATACAGAAAACATACTAGTGCACGCGCTCCAGCGCACATATTGCTTCCAAGCATCGCCACCTGATTCACGTCCCCTATGAAAATTTATTTGAGTTTTGCGGGAAAAACGGAACGAATAGTAATGATAATCACCATCCAGTGCTCTAGAAGTGATCACACTACGTGAGTCTATGATATCAAACAATGATACAGAGCAGACCTTGTTGCCACCAAAAGCAGCTCCAATCTCGGCGCCACTTGTACCCGCGTTGACCTAAACAGTTTTGGGCCTTCTAAGTATTTCAGAAATAGTGAATTTATGAAATTTTACGCACATTGACAATGCCAGTGTCGGAACCGCTGGGACCAATCCATTTGCCTACATTCCTGATATCACGAGTCCACAGACTGCTTGATAGCCCCTGCGAGTAAGATCATAAATGCGGCAACGATCGTCCGGTAAAGAACCACACTAACTTGAGGCACTGCATTATTCCAGGCTATCGCTTGATCCAGTTCATCAAAGATGCCAACGTTCAGGATAGGCGCGAAAACTTCTGTTGTCCAGATGCTGTCAGACATGTTGACAGATTTAGGAACAGAGATGGTAGGTTCGACAAAATTGCCAGCACCAAAGGGTGCCTCGTCGTATTTCTTCCCGCCAATCAATATTTCTGAACCAATCGCCTTCAGAAGGTTAATAGCATTGCTATATGTGCCACAGGCTGTGCGAGTGTGCAAAGGTCCGAGCAAAGTCTTTTGTTCCAATGGATCACCGGGTTTGATGGATTTGTAGAACTTCTCAAGTCGTTCCAAGAACTCGGATGCAATAGAGCGATGGAGGTACAACCGACGGGTTGATGTACATCTCTGACCTGCCGTACCGATTGCTCCAAAGCCTACAGCCGGAATCGCAAGTGAGAGGTCTGCATCTGGCATGATTATGGAAGCTAATATTGATTAGTGAGCTAAGCAGATCTTGCACCACGTTAGAGGGTACACACCATTATTGCCACCGAGTTCTAGAATCGTCTTCCCGAACCGCGACATTACAGCCTGACCAACAACGCGTCCAACACGTTCGCTGCCAGTGAAAGATACTATAAAATAGTTAGCAACGTTGAAACTTGAGGTTCGGTGATTCTTACCCAACTCGACATTGGGATCATTAACCAATGTCTCACCAGCGTCTTTACCACCTGTTACCAGGCTTGCAACAGCGCCTGGGATAGCATTGGCCTCAAGCACGCCAGAGATAATCTTTGTTACCGCAATGGAACATAAAGGAGTAGTAGGAGACGGCTTCCAGATCGTCGCATTTCCAGCAGCCATTGAAAGTGCTAGATTCCTAAGTATCATAGACGTCAAAATCTATTTGTATTTGCAGCAGAGATAGCATACCATCCATAAACAGCAACGGGAAAGTTAAATGCGGAGAGCACGGCGACAACACCCAGGGGGTTGGGAACTAAACACCTTGAAATGTAAACGAGACTGACAGACATGTGGAAAATGGGCCGATCACCCCACCTTCGAGAATCGAGTGCTCTGGTCTTTCTGATGCAATGACCCTCCCGTTCATCATTCTCGATAAACCAACCGCATAATCACACTACGAGCGGTGGGGTCATTTACGATTTAGACTCAAAGCCCGGTCTCTGACTCACAATATCAACGAACTCCTGAACTTCCCCGACGCCCTCTGTTCGAATCTTTCCCATTTCCAGAGTAACAAGGGCTCCAAGCGCATCCCGCTGGTAGAGCATTAGGAACTAAAGCATTACATCATTCGTTCTGAAAACCCACTTTGGCAGCGAGGGCTTCGCGAATTTGTCTCACAATTTCTCCGCGTTTAGGCGCCGGGATGTCTGCAGGTAATCAGTCAAGTTGGACTTAAGGTATGTTTCTAAAATCAGTAACGTACTGCAAAAGACGGTATATGCTTCCCGGGTCCGTTCCAGGACCTCGCGTACCTCTTCCTTGGACGCAGTTCTAACGCGAGCAAGCTCCTCGCCTGTAGTAGGACACGTGGAGGCTATAAGCTCGCCAGAACCGCGCCATTGGCCATCGTAGACACCATGTATCTCCCCTTCCGGATTGATACCCAATGAGGAAAGGACACCGGAGGCTCGGGTGGAGAGAGCGCGAGTACTGGAGACATGCCTCTGAGCCTTGACAATCTGCCTTGCGGTAAATAACATTGTTAAACGTTCACGATCAAGTCAGAGTGGATAGCGAAGGTCGAAGGAGGTAAACCCGTACACCTGTCAATAACTCCAACTTGATGCAAGCGCTCGCAAGATCCGTCTTTGTCCTAGCACGTGCCACCCGGCAACTGGCTCATCCCTATCTTTATTCGGACCTAGGTTATGTCATAGTTATATCTCCAAGAACTCGACAATTTGAAGTTCAACCAACACTCGAGTCGAGAGTGTACTCAAAAATACCCAGGAGCATTTGAAACCATACCTTCCTCCGATTGCCAACTATGACACTGTGCTCCCACCCCTATTTCCCCATGGTCGGTTCGGGTCACGGCCCTACGAACTGAACCACATCCTCACAAACCACTTTACCCCGACATACCCATGTCAAGAACCATGGCGAAGAAACCATGTATCAAACCATAATGGAAAGAGTCCAGCTTTGACCCACTCAAAGTACCATATATCGCCTATTTTGGACCCACCTTGACGAACAATGAAGGACTTAGAACCTGTAGCAAAGCCAAGACTGTGTGCGAAGGGTAGCGGTGAAGTGAGGTGTGCCAGGTGCCTTGTAAAAAGTGCTGCTCATTCGGTAGGAGCAAGCTGCTCTGCGAAACACCGGCCCAACCGATTAGGTACAAAAGAGTGTTCTCAATTCCTGACCCAGGGTAGCTGCGACCTCCACAGTCTATGAATAAATTCGAAATGAAATCGCGATGTGTGTCGTGGTCGACATCAATACATCATGTCAACTCGAGGAGTACTGAGTGGGACGAACGTTTTCGCGTTGGGCTCCTACCCAGGCCCGAGTTCATACGACGGAGCATGACTAAACGACTGGACCGATGGAACTTGTATATTTTTATACAACACATGGCAGGTTTGCAGAATGGCGCGGTTTTGAAAGGCATGGGACGTTCGATAGACTATTGAAGGTGATCACGGTGACATTGATCTCGAATTGCCGGTATTCCAACATTGATCCAACAGTGTGGGCCAAGATGTCGACGCGGTCGAATTGTATTCAGCGGCTTAACGTGCGGGTCTATCACTCCACAGAGCTGACGGCTCGTTAAACTAGATTTCCAAAAAACGACGTATCTTCGACTACGACAGCATTCTTTTTGCCCCTCTTTTTCTTCGTCTCCACAGGGTCCCTCTCCTGTTTTCGTTTTCGTTTAACCGGCCCGTGCACACGCTCCTCTTCTGCCTCATTTTCAGTTTCTTGAATATCCACTTCAATGCCCGGCTTTTCGTCACCCTCCCCGGCGGATTCCTCCGGATTGTCATCCTCAACGTCACTATCATTCTCAACCCCCATAGCGCTTGTCTCTGCATTTCCGCCGTCACGGAAAAATCCCATCAAGTCTGTCAATCTCAACCCATCTTCATGCCCCACGCTTCCAACCCACCAACGTCCTGGTGAAGCGGAGTCATCATTACCATCACCATCAACACGGGCGGCACCGCCGCTTGTTTGTCTCCCTGCTGTACCAATTCCATGCCACTCTTCGTCATCCTCGTTCCCTTCCTCCGTATCAATGCTCAACTGCGCAGCGCCACTTCCCACGGCGATCCTCTCCACGGGCCAATCCCCGTGGTCAGCTACTATTCCAAGCAGCTTTGTGGGCAATATTTGCACGGCACGAACAAAACCGTCCGACGACCCTGTCAAGATCGTGCTTGTGGTATCAATTCCTGGCAGATCTGGAGGGAGATTGCACAGGGCGTCGATTGACAGGGGATGACTAGCCGCGAATCAATGAATCAGCCTTCTTCTGTCCCATGGCATACCAAAGACGGGTTAGACTCACCCGGGAATGCGGTCCACACAGTCTCCCCAGCCGCTGCTGCGGTTGAAGACTGATAGAATTCCTAGCTGTGTTCCTACAATGGCCTTTGACATTCTAGATTTGAATCTTAGTATGATGAACACGGTGCAATGGAAGACCCGGCAGATGGTGTGGTACAGTGCGGTGCAGCCCCTATGAGAGGGAGCATATCCCTAATTGTAATGTTGCCATTCCACCATCCAAAGATGTTGTGTGAAGTCTTCGAGTTCTTACAAACTCTCATGGCCATTAGGCACGTGCTGGATACGATGGGAAAGTGGAAAAACATGGTGGCGACGGAGAACTCACCCCTTTATTGCCACGATAGAGAGAAGTTCATCTTCTTGATCCTCGGATTGCGCGACAGGTTTGGGTTTCTTGGAGCGAACATCCATAACAGAAAGCGTCCCATCTGCACTGGAATGCAGAATTCAATTGCACCAGATTAAATGGGATTAGTCAACCACCATGCATGGGGGAAAAAAAAAAACGTAAATGATATGTCATTCAAAACAGTCAGCGTGAAAAAAAACGCACCTTGTGGCAACGAGCTGTTTTCTATCTTCTAGCCACAAAAAATCACTGATGTAATCAAAATGATGGGTGTACATTCGGACAGCTTCCCTCTGGCGGGGGTCCCATAACTGTTGAACAAGATGTAGAATGAATCAGAATTTTGTTTGGGGTGTTTCAGGTGGCGAAGTGCGTCATACCTTGATTACACCCTCATCATCACCGGTGGCGAGCAACCATGGAGTAAGGTGTTTCACTCGGTTTATGGCGGACCTTTAGTCACTGATGATATCAGTTCTTGGTGGGGTGTTGACGACTGAATTTTTTGCTGTAGCGCACTCACTCATGTGCTCCGGTTCGGTTGTCAGTCTGCTCGGTTTTCGTGTCGATGATACTAGGCTAACAGTCAGAGTGAATGCCGCAGAATGGTAATATCATTTTCTCACTGCAAGGCCTTCGACTTGCCTACAGCATATAAACGCGATCCGTCTTCATTTATACTGAGCCCACGACAGGAACGTTTCGAGGGCCGCAGTGAGAAGACATTCTTGTGATTTCCTTGTTGATCGTAGGCGAATGCCTTGACATATCCTGTCAAGAGCCCCGCATAAATTGTCGAGAACGTTGGGTGAAATACTACGTCGAATATCTGTGCATCCACAGGGATTTCGGGCATGTTTTTGGGAAGGAGATGTGATGAGAATGTTGTGACAAATCATCGTGAATATCGTGACAATGCACGTGATTCCAATTCCTGTCATCATTTTCCTCCTAGCGCCTCCTCACTTGAGAAGTCCGAGCCTCCCTACGGCACCATCACCAGTCCTTTGATGCCTAATTTTGTTTATCGTCCACTCTACACATCAGAAACAGAATGGCTCTGCATCATCTGATGGTTTAGTATATCGACTACCTTACACCTAGTAAAACAACATGCTCGCGAGCGATGGCACGAACATAAAAATAGCTTCGCGGGACCAGCTTAGAAGTTAGATCTGTGAGGCTCAGTAAGATCTTGTGTGGGCTCAGTATCAGGGACGACGGAAAGTACTTGACGGGCAACCCACTGCAGGGACTGTCGCTATATATCTGATCTCGCTTCCATGATCTCAAGGCCCTTTCCTGATGGAATCTGGGGGTTTAGAGATACCTGTGCCGGCTTCCAATCTCGTGAATCACGAATCAGTGGGCGGCTTATTCCCGCCCCTGCTGTGCGATCCCTGATATAATGTTGGAAGGCACTTAGTGGATCACCTCCACCAACGCATTCTTCCACGCTGTGATGATCAATCAAGGGGATGCGTCGGTCAATGCCTCATCCGTCATATAGTATATGATCCCGAACACCAGCGGATACCTGGTCCTCCGGCCCATGGGAGGTTTCACGGCGATACCGTACCTGTGCGCCGGGTCGTGAGGTCTGAGTTGTACGGTTGACCGTCTTCGTAGTTGTCGCGAATATAGTGGTCACGATATTGAAGTTTGGAGCATTGGGTAATGTGGGTTCTCAATAGATGAGTACCACGCTTACTCTGTGCGGTGCAAGAGACAGATCGACACTCCTAATGCATGATAACAACTTTAACAACATCTGCAGATTTGCCGGGAAAACGTTCAAAGCAAGCTCTAGAACCAATAACGAATGGGGCCTATCAAGTGCTAAATATGAAAACGAACCGAGCACATGCAGCTCGGAAACGAATGGGGAGAGACGGGGGTTATAACACAAATCACGGTCCGTCCAAAAATATACAGGTCCAAGCCAAACCACCAGCCCTCGTACGATCAACGCACAGGAAAAGTAGAGGGATAACCATCAAGAAAGTAACGCCTCCAGCCGATTGTAATGTCGCAAATCGCCCCTTGGGATATCTGGGTGCATGTTCCTATAACTCACCGACTTCTCCGCCTTTGTCTTCCCGCGACGATCCCAAACTAAATGTGACACCATTTGCTTAACCTTGTCTAAGGTACTTGGGGACACCTGTTCACATCTCGTCACGGTCAAGCTTCTCAACCGCAACTTATGCCGCCGGCGATGCTTTAAGCAAGCCGCAAGCACGTCCAAAAAGGTCGAGTCATCCAGATCAGCATGTGAATTGATCTGTCCCTTCGTGGACAACATCAATCCTCCACTCGAACAGTCCACTCCATGTAGGTAAACATCTTCTAGGCGGGGTGCCAAGGGACGCGGAATGCCCGCGCTGGACGACAATACATCCAAAAGCAGGGCCCAGACCAGTCCGGACGGCGCATATCCTCTTATGTCCAACACGCGTAACTGTGGGAGCGTCCGGAGGAACTGTGTCCAAGTCTTCTGTGTGACGATGTCAATATTTTGCAAAGATAAGGTCTGCACGCCGGTCAAAAATAGAGCACGCCAGATTCCAGAGAGCGTCGTAATCATGATATCATCAGGGACGGTCTGGTCGCCAGGACCAATGGCTATATCGAACGCGGCACTGCCAAGTTTTGCGGTAGGTCCGAAGGCACGAATGCGGATAGATTGACGGAAGTCGGGGTTGGGGTCGTAGGAAGTTGTAAATCTTGTGGAGACTTCGCTGCAGGTGAGAATCAGGGTCTCGAGCGGTACGTCGTGGGTCGATGCGGAAGAGTGGGTGCTGATTGACTGACAAAGCCTCCATAAACTATCGGAAATGTTGTTGAGTTGATTTATGGAACAGGAAAGCCGGCAGGAAGAAGACAGGGTAACGAGTTCGAGAAAATCAGCAACTTGCTGCAACGATCCTTCAATTCTCAGATGCCGGAGATGCGGTAGGTGTACTTGTTGGTGTGGTGTTCCGCCTTGTATTGTGCATTGAGCTACTGTGAGATATTGTAGCTGCGGGAGGTTGGAAAGGAGTCTGATGACGTCCGCTTGACATTCGCTTTGTGGGAGGCTGCGAAGTGTTAGGCGAATGAGCGATGGACAACGATACGACAACAGATAAAGCGGCGCCGCATTCAACTCGACTGTCTGTAAGCGCAGCTGCTCCCCGAAGAGAGGAAAATCCGGGCGCGGATAAGCAAGAGATGACGATCCCTCCGATGATACGTTCACGATTAACGACGTAAGAGTGGGATTTGGATGAGCAAGGGTCTCCAGCAAATGTTGAATATCGTGATATGACGAATCCAGACGAATGTCGTGAATTTGATGTGCGGTGTTGAGAATGTTCCTGAGTTGGCGATGATTGTGCTGTTTGACAACGGCTCTAATCGATAATGGCTCTCCTTTTGCTCGATCAAGTGAGACCATCGTCCTTTCTGGACTGGCAAAATCGATGAACGCCCAAAGCTTCCGACATCGCAGGGCCGCATTCCTCCAACTCGAGCAAACATACGACACAGTCATCCAACTCCAATTCTCCAAATCCTTCAGCGGCAGTTGAGCACAATTCAGAAATATTCTTAGGTACACCTCTTCCGGAAGCCGACACACTATCAGCTCGCTGTTACGTTGTCGCGCCCGTTGGACAGGACCACGATTGGGCTAAGAAGGCGACGTGAGACACACGTGAGACATCTGCCAAAACGACGACATACTGTGGCTTTCTTGAAACGAGAGGGAATCAGTGAGCGCCTAGAGTTTGGGGAGACACTAGTGATATTGGAAGCACCAGAAACAGGGTTAGGATCCTTCTTGGCTTTTTCAAGAGCGAGTCGAGTGCTATGAAAAACGTGAGTCTAGTCAATACGTATGCAGACACTCCATAGCTTACTCAAGTGAAGGAAACTCATGCCTCTGCCAGTTCTCGTATACCGCGTCGGGGTCGTAGGCGATAAACATGGGAGGATACACAGACTTCGGAGCACTTGGCCAAGTCATCTTGTAATCACCACTAGGTCAGCGGGAGAGCAACCTATGAATAGGACAAAAGTTGTAGCCCTCAGAACAACGAGAGATGCTACGAAAGAAGGGGGGAAGACAGCGCTAGAGGTGGTGGAATTCGAGCACGAGGCAACGTGTCGAACGGTTATTGATATAGTGGAATCATCAATTAGCGGAATAGTCTTTCGAAGGCGCCCAGGACATACAAAGAACGGTTCCGGTTAGGAGACAATTAAATCCGTGATCACCCCGCTCCGAGATGACTGTAGTCTAAACAATAAGCGCTATTGTTGTTGTTGTGGAAATCCCATGTGGTGGCGAACGTCGCCTGCCATCTTTATTATAAGCATTCTATTGTTTCTCGCTGCTCGTCGAAGGAAGGATGGTTTGCGACTCCTCAAGAGTCCCTGTTATGCAGGACAAGAGCCCAAGTGAATAAGTTTTGTTTTCTGCCTTCGACGCCCTAAAATAGATACTGGGCCGCAGATGAGATTGAAGGCAAAGAGGAACGTCAGTATTCAACATTCAATGGCTATGATAAGCACGGTGGGGTGCAGTTATACCTGAAGCGTGAACAGGAAGTCGGAAGGAAACTAAAGCAACAATGCAAAGGTCAGGACATGCATCATGATTACGTAAGCACTATCCTTCGGCTTTGACACGTGAAGGACAATTGCAGTATCGACTCACGAATACCAAAATTACAGCGCTGTTGACCTGTTAATCTTGGTTTAGGAGGTCATATGAGACAAGTGGTCTTCCCACAAGCCACAAGACTAGCCCACTTCCTCCGCCGTGACAGACAGCGTTCAAAAGGAACGTTCTTATCAACATTGTTTGAGCCGGAGGAATGTATCCAGATGTACCCCCGGCTGATGAACCACAACTGCCGGTCCTCGAGAACCATTTTCCTGCGTGGAAAGTCCCGATGGCACAGGACGAGCAGCTCTGAGATATGAACTGTCATGCCTCGCTTGACAAAGCAGGGGTCATGAGGTGTCCACGTACAGCCCCTCGGTATTTTCTGGGTACAACAATATCAAGGTCTGCAGGACTGCAAGTAATCAAAATGGCCAGGGGACATTGACGAAGTCTCCAAATTCTTGGAAAGCGTCACAGTGTGCGTTCCCGTGAGGAAGTGCCTAGGGAGGATAGTGAGCATTGTTTTTGTCAATTGCCAGAGTTGGGGAATACATTGTTGCAGAGTACTACGGGCGTGTCGTATGTTCTCCCAGATTGGCAGCCATTCCAAACTTGAGACACAAGTGGTCAGCCATGATCGTAGCCGCACGTGACCTGTACCCCGCGCGCCCAGCAAAATGCATAACGTACAGCTTGCTTGCCTGACTCACCACCTCAATAATTGTCCCCTTCGGGGTGACATACGAAAAAATTGGAACGATACAGAGAAGATTAGCATGGCCCCTGCACAAGGATGACACGCTTTTCCGGAGTGGTAGACCTACGGGTCTCAATATTTATTTTGCGCAAGATTGCGGGTGAAGCGTCAATAATACTTCAGTTAAGATATATTTTGACCAAAACATCAAGTAGTTGTAAATTATATCCAAGCCCCTTTTCGTCTTCCGTCAAGTGTAAATGCATATACGCAAGCTGCCTACTTGCTCTAAATGCCACCAATCTTGTCGCTACTCTTTGATCCAACCAAGGATTTTGCATAAGTTGATCACTACCTCCTTGTAGACAAGTGGATCGATAGTGTGGCGCGGGTTTTCGTGCAATTTACCGCAGCCGGAATGATCGTAACGACCCAAAATGCCTTTCCCGGGTAATCGCAAATGGCCATCGTGATCGTTATGGCCAGCAGCTTCTCTGCTTCGAAGAGCTTCTAGTGTTTTGGAATGTCGACTAGATCATAGCGCAAGTTCATCCTTGTACGGCTTCTCGTCTCTGTTTTGATCTATTCCAGTTTCATGTCTCCTCACCAGCCGGGTTTGTACACACATTCTCGGCCAGCTAACCATGTGAAGCCGCGGATGCCGCTTTACTCGGCAGTAGTTGGAACGAGGTTTGGAATTGTGCATGGATTAGTTAAGTATTAATAGGGCGTAGGCACCTAAGAGACAATACATTCATCCGCTTCTTTCAAAGGGAAGGCCCACATATGCAGTCATTAGATGACAGAAGGGAAATAATGCTTCGAGGGGCAGTTTCTGTGATATCGCTTTTCATTCAAATATGTACATACGTATGCAGGAATATGCGCAATACAAATACAGTTTCGGACTATATAGGTTAAAACAGCATGCTGTACCTATGGGAAGTCGGTACTATGCATATAAGATGGTGTATCGAAGTGTATAAAAGTATGCTATGGTGAGAGGGGTAACGAAAGATATCAACGACCAGAACAAGAAAACAAGGAAATAAACAAAGAACACGAAGGATAAACACAACATAGGAAGGACGAGCGAGGAGTAGGAGAGAAAAGAACAAAAGAAATACCACCTAAATTACACGCCACCGAAAAGTCTATGAATCTGGCAGCTCAAAATAACTCCTAAACATCGACTCCTCCGCCAGCCCCGTTTCCTTCACAACTCTATGCACATGAAGGAAGAGTTTCGGGAACCGTCGTGTAAAGTACGCCAAGAATCCTTCCGGCATAGGCCCCAAATGCCGCTTGACGTTGTCTGGTAGATCCTGGTAATGATGTTTCTACAAGAAAACATTCCATCAGTCACCAAAAATTGAAAGACCAGAATTTAGGGGAGCACCTACCTTGTTCCTCAAGGCCCTCAACAAATCTTGTACACTCTTCCCATCATACTTTCTAAACTTGCCCAAATTCTCTATAAACACCTTATCCAACCTCGTATGCCAATCATTCCCCACAATCCCCTGTGCGCCCTCTTCCAACGTTAGAAGATGCGGGTCCTTGGGGTCTCGACACATAATCTCGAACCGATCCGACGCGTCTTGCAGGAAATTAAGCCGACGGGACGAATCCCAGAAGAACGGATGAAGAAGACACGATGTCGTGTCCGGTCTAGATAACCCACACATCATCAGCAACCCAAAGAAAAAGCACACAAACCCTCGCAGAAAGAGAGACGCACCGTTCAGAAGGCACAGGATCCAACATCTTCTCAATCAAATCCACAGCCTCAGTCCCTTCCTCCCCAAACCTCTCCAACAACTCCAAATTCTTCGCATTCTTCATAATATTCACCTCCCTCTCGTACCTATCCCCAAACGGATGCCCACCACCCGTAAGCGTATAATAATACAAACACCCCAGCGCAAATATATCCACACTCTTCGTCAACCTCGTCCGCCCCTTCCCATTATTCGAACCACTCGACGTCGTAGACGAAATCGACGAGTTCCCGTTGATAGTAGCCACAGACCCTCTAGAAGACATACTCTGGTCATCCGCCAACTCATCCAACTTGACTTCTCCACGCAAGATTTCCGGGGCTCGCCAACCTACTGTACCAGCAGCCATCGCCCCATGCGCAGTGGGCAAAAAACTCGTCTGGTCCACATCCAATTTCTTACACAACCCAAAATCCGAAATCAACATCCGATAATTCGCCCCCCTCTCACTCCCACTCTTCCCCCCTCCCCCTCCACTCGTCCCGATACCCTTGGTCGAAACGAGAATGTTCTGGGGTTTGATATCCCGATGAACGAGTTTCAACCCATGCAAATGTCTCAGCCCATTCGTCACCTGTCTCAACGCCCTTTTTGGGTCAAAGCTGACAGCAATATCCCTCCAAGCGTCTCTGTCAGGTGTTTCGATTAGATCTGCGAGGGATGCTGGGCAGAGTTCGAGTGCGATGTAGAGGAAGCCCGCGTGGGCTTCTTGGTAGTAGTATCGAATGACGTTGGGGTGGTCGTCGGATTCTTGGAGGATGGATACTTCGCGGGATGCGAGGGTGACGAAGTCTGCTAGGAGTCGTTTGACGGCGACGGCGCGTCCTTGGAGGGAGCCGCGGTAGACTACTGTGCCGTGTGAACCGTATCCTGGTTAATGTGTTAGTAGAATGGTGAGATGAAGGAAGGGAGGGGACTTACCGAGGACAGTATCGGAGACGATTAACGACGGGCCAGGAGAAACGACCGATTTAGGAGCGTTCGCAACAATCAACGAACTCGGTGGTGTCTGTGTCTCCTCCGTATCCTGCTCCTTGTCTTTCTCTTTTTCCTTGCCCTTCCCATTATTATTACTAGCCCCTTTCCCATTCGCCTTCCCTCCACTTCCGCTCCCATTCTGCACCGCTTCGCCGTTGACGTTTTTAGGTTTCTTAGCACCACGTTTGCCCCTTCTCGTCCGCCTCTTCGGTGTCGCTTCAGCAACCGTTGCTGGACCCGCATCTTCAGTTTCGGTATTCGCGCCATCCAAGTCTTCTTTATCTGTTTCATCCCCCCCTGCAACTGCTAAAGCAGGCGTGGGTGTTGGAGGTACTGCTGTAGAAGGAGTTGTGAGTGGGGAGGACGAGTCGTTTGATGTAGACGCCGAGCTCGAGCGCTTGAGTAGTTGTGGGACTTGTGGATCCATTTGCGCGACAGCCGGGTCCTTCGGCGTAACCTCCTTCAACGACGACACAGTACCATTCGGTACACCGTTCACCTCCTCGACCTTGACCTCCTGCACCTGCATATCCGACTTCACAGACTCCACACCACTCTCACCTCCACCACCAAAGACACCACCGCGCCGCACCTGTTTCCCGCTAATCACCTTCCTCCAAGCCTCGCCTCTACTCAAAACCCAAAACGAAATCAACCCCAAAATAAGCGTAGCACCAACCGCTTCCCACATCCTCCAAACACTCGCATTCAAATTCCCCCCAGCCGGATTGGAGGAAGAAGAGTTCTTCGGAGGATCAATCATAAGTGGCCCCTTCCCATCCACAGGCGGATGTTTCCCGCTTTCGTTAATCCCACCCGATGCAGGTTCAACATACGGCGGACCCACAACCGGATCATACCCAGGCGGATAAGGAGAAGCCGAAGCAGGTCCATCCAAAAGTCTCTTCATCCTCGTTTCATGACCATCCCCCTCATCCAACTCGAGTCGCCGTACGCCAACAAGACATCGTCTGTCATTCATAATCCGATCATGGCACTCCAATTCTGGTGTGTCATCTGCATGTGCAGCTTCACGGAGTTTGCGAAGTTTCGTGATCTCATCCACGGTCGTTGGTTCGTCCTCCATGTCTGTATCTTCCCCATCCATGTCTTCTTTGGTCCTCCCGATTCCGTTTCGTTTGCCACCAACTTCGAGCTTTATACGACCGGCAGTTCCGGAATCGATCAACCGGCCTTTGTATTTCTTATTGCCAGCACCGCCGCTGTTTGCGCCAAATGCGACTAAAGGATACCGTTGTGGACTCATAGCAAAGAGACTCCCTGTTTCCTTGACGAGACCCACATAAGCGGTGCGAGGATTTTCTTTGAGAGATGGGGAGATGTTGGGAAGGATATCTTGGATTGTGGGGCGGGGTTGGAGAAGAACGAAAGGGTGTGGACCGATGGGGCCGTCAGATTTTCGGCGGAGGACATCGAATACTGCGACACTATGACAACAAGAATGCATCGAGTTTAGAGGTGCAGAAATTCGGGAGGGAAGAAGCGTACATACATGGGTTGACTAAACGTCTGCCCCCAAAGTAAATGTGAATTTGGAGCTTGAACGACGGAGGAATCGTGCATGGATTTGGCTTTGAAGGAGATGACTTCCCCATTGGGTAGGCTTTGGACGTAGGCATTGTCTTTGGTGCGGCGGTAGAGTGTCTGGAGGTGGTTGTCTTGTTTGTTCGGGCCGTATGTGGAGAAGGAGAGGTTTTGGATTGTGCGGGAGTTGCTACTGGAAGGGGAGTCGGAGTTGGAGGGGCGTGTGAGGATGGAGACGTGGTAATCTGGTACAGAGATTTGAGATGAGGGTTTACGGGCAGGGATAGGGCGTACCTGTACGACCGATGTAGACTTCTGTCGGAGGCGCTTTCTGCGGTTTGCTTCCTTCTAGTTCATCCAAATCTAATTCGCGATCATCCCTGAGTTCTTCGAATTGGTCCCAAGGACATTCCGAGTTGAGGGTTGCCTTGATCTTGCCAGTCTCCAATTCCACAACAAGCAGCGATGTTTCTTTCTTGCCCACGAATATCCTTCGGTCTTCGTCTCCTGTGAAGCTAAAAGGGGACATGTCTACGAGCTCTTGCATTGTGAAGGGGAAACGTTGAAGGGGGGAGGAAGGGTTGGGCATGACGTAGATGTCGCCTGACTGGGGTTCGATGATGTAGACTTCTTGCTGTGCAGAGTCGTCTGTGATTTCTGGATCGTACTCAATGTGACTTGTGCGGACTAGGGGGTTGAGCGCCGCTAGTCCCGAGGTAGATGGAGACGAGGGGGATGAGGAGGATGAGGAAGAAGAGAAAGGGGCCATGGACCAGAGAAATTGGCCAGATGTGCGGTTGAGGGCATGGAATTTGCCATCTACGGATGCGAGGAGGACTATGTCGAGGAGGTCAAGATCTTGGAGTAGGTTCGCATCTGGTTGGGGAGGTGGGTAGCGGTACTGCGGATGTGTGGATGCGTGTTCGACTAGGGCATTTGAGGGCGGGTCTTGTGGGCGCAAGGAGAGGATCTGGGCAAAGACGAGGGATGCGAGGGGGGGTATGAGGAGAAGGGACAGCATGTCGACATTTCCCAGTCCACACACACACAACTTTGTCTTCCCTCTTCAATAATGTCGCTGCACTTGCACAGCACTGCCTGTTTGCACCTGTTTGTTTTTCACACTGCTGGACGTGGCCACTAGTCACACCGCTTGTCAATCATGGAGACAAACGCTAATCTATTATAATGCAGCGTCCTACCGTAGCTCTCTCGTATTAAATACAATCAAATACATCGATGCCGTGCAGAGTCCAATCGCAACCAGCACACACGCATAGCAAAACGCATACCGGCACCGCTGAATCCACGGATCAAACATCCTCCGACCACTCTCCGGCCGCCCCCTCACCTCCCGCAGTTTCACACCATACATCTGGTCCAACAGTCGGTTCGGCTTCCCAATAATCCTCAGCATCCGACCGAGCAACCGCCCAACCAGTCCTCTTTGAGGCTGGGCTGCACCGACGGGCCTGGCAACAAACGGGTAGCCAAAGGAAATGCCCCTCAGCGATCTCTTTGGGTCGTTTAGCCTTGCTCTGCCATCATCTGAACTTTGCTTCTCGGCGATCCACCTCGGAAGCGGCGCATACACCTTTCCCGTTCTCTGGCCCTCCCCTTCCCTCCCCAGCCCACGACCCACCTCTCGTCCCTTGCCCTTCACGTCCCCAACCCCGTTCCGGCCAACCCGCCGCTTTCCTCTCCCAAAACAACAGCAAAACACTTCCACTAAACCTCCACTCGGTCCCCTCCCCGAGAAATAAAACTCCCAAACTCCCATCCGAGGCGGCTGCTCCCCGAAACTCGTAAAGTGCCATCCACCCACCAGCCAGAGCACCGGACACACGAATCCCAGCCAGAACGCCCAAAATGCTGGCGTCAAGTTCATGAATCCAAACAGCCCCCGCTGCGTCTTTGCCCGCAGGATGATTTTGGTAATACTATGCCGCATCCGATTACTATCCGTCGGTATTCCACGCCTGTGGTCTTGATCCCACCGACGTGTGATGAACGATTCCGACGCTGAAGGTGGTTGTGGCGACATGCTTGGTCTGTTGCGTCCAATAAGCCCAATCTCCGGGTCCCTCGTGTAGTCCGTCCCACTCGAAGGTCCCGCCTCTGCCCCACCAACCCCGTACCTCCTCCTCACATCATCCGCATACCGAATCGTCTCCTTCCCTCCATAACTCCTCTCTTCGCCCTCGATGCAATCACCCTCAAATCCATATCCATACCCATATCCGTATCCATACCCATACTCCTCATCCGCCTCTTCACCCGGCGCAGACTCGACATCATCCCTGTCCCTTTCATCATCCTCATCCTCGTCATACTCTTCATACTCATCATAATACCCTTCATGACTCCCGGGAATCTTTGGCATCATACCCACGCCCTTTGTCCTTCTCCTCGAACTCGCGTCACTATATCCCTTCGGCGGCCTCAACCCTACATTTGGATGTGGACCAGGGAACGGTGGTCTCAAATCCAGTGGGGGAATTGTCGGCGGTTCCGAAGGTGCTCCTACTATAGTCGATTGTCCCGGCGATGCTGGCATTATGGTTGCAGAGGTCGCTGAACTCGCCGCACCAGGTATTGTGGGAGTCGCGTTCGGCGTCTGAGTCTGGTCTCGTTGCGTTGTCACGGACCTGACCGAGTTTTGTCTACCCACACCTGCGCCTGCCGCAGAACCAGGAACAGACTGTACGGGAACTGTGCTTGTGCTGCTACTCCTTCCTCTTGACGAGGTTTGTGACGCTGTCCTATTCAACTGTCTCGTAATAAACGGCGATGCGTACGCCGGACTTGGACCTACACCAACACCATCATTATCAAACGCCAATGGTAACCAAAGCAAAAACTTACGCGGAACCTCGGGCGTCGCAGGACTCGGACCCGGACCTGCAGGACTAGGAACCGCAGAAGGATTCGAATAATTCGAATGCGAAGTCGGAGTTGCATACTGTGATTGTGGCGACGACGCCGAAGCCGATGGGAAACTCGTATCCGCATCCCTCTCCCTATAACCTCCCCCTCCAACCACTCCTCCTACAACAGGCGTCCCAACCGTAGCAGGTGTCGCCGGGCTCCCACCACCCACAGCACCAACACTCCCAGACCCAGCAGACCCATTCGTCCCAGTTGTAGCCATCGTCCCAACACCCGACTGTCTCCTCGATGATCCAATAGTACCCACATTCGTACCTACATCCCCACCAGCACTCCCCGTCCCGGATCCAGATCCCGCACTCCCACTTCGCCTTCTCCCACTCGTACCCCCAGTCCCAGTCCCAGTCGCACCTGAATACCGTAAATTGGATATACTACTACTGTTCCTCGCCACACCGCCAGCACCGGCACCACTCCTTCCTGAACTGGGTGATGCGTTCCCCGCACCACCTCCGCCGCCGCTACCACCACCGCCACTGCCCCCGATGGAACCAAGGATTGATCCAGCTTTTTTGAGGGACTGGAAATCGGTGGATGTGGATGTTGGGGAGATGTAATCTTGTTCGACGATGGGTGAGAGTTGTTTGACGCTTGGGTATGCGTATGCGTTTGCGTAGACGTCTGTTGTTGATGGTGGAGTTATGGTTGGGATGAGGGGGCGGTTTGGGTGGTGGGAGATGCTACCCGCGGGAGGTCCTTGCCCTTGCCCTTGTCCTTGGCTTTGTCCTTGTCCTGATGATGGGTGGAGTGGCGAGGTGGTTTGGAGACGGAGGTGACCTTTTGGTGGGTGTTGGTAGAATTGGTGTTGGTGGGTGGGTTGTGTGTGTTGAGGGGGTACGGAATCCAGACGGACGACTGCGGGAGCTGACGTTCCTCCTCCTCCCACCACTCCTCCTCCTGTGGTTGGGTTTTCGATTCCGAGATTGGAGGAACTCGAGACGGAGCCTATCCTTCGTCGACCGAGAGTTCCCATAGGTCTGTTGTCCTCGATTTCGGATAATAATCTGTCGGGCCATCCGGGGGTGGAGTCGAGACCTATGCCGCTATTGGTTCTGCTGCCACTGTTACTTCTGCTTCCGCTGAGGTTTCCGGCGTTTTCGACGGCGATGGCGGAGCCGGAGAGGGAGCCTGAGAGGGAGCTTGGGGAGGAACGTGGGATGGGTTGGCTTATGGATAGGAATTGGCGGTGGGTTGGTGTGGAGGTCGAGTGGTGAAGGTCCGTGGTCGTGGTTGTGGGATGCGAGGGGTTGGTGGATGATGTGGATTGGGTTTGGGAAGAAGAGGAGGAAGGGGAGAGTCTACGTTTCCAGCGGGAGAATGTGTCTAACATTATACTTCGAGGTTTAGGTTATTGCAGAGGAAGGATTGGAAGAGAGGGAGGGAGAGAAAACGCGGTGTTGCGATAGTGTTAGGCGGATGAGTAGTATAACGCTCGACGTTATAACTCTCGGATGATTTGGAAAGTGGGGGACTGGTAAGTTTGCGAAAGTAGAGGGCCGACCTCGAGGCTGGCACCCCAAGTTTTATATACACGCTGCGCCGTCACTTTTGTCCACCCTCACCCACCTCACCATTACCACCACTTCACCACCAACCCATCAACGGACCGTCACCCTCTCCACCTCACCCAATCAGGGGAAGGGGGACCTTCTGGGCCCTTTGGTCATAACTTTCATGGTCGACTAAGGACTTCCGGCTCAGGGTTCGGTGTTCCATTCGGACGTTCTTACAAGCTTCGTCACTTTCGGATGTAGGAGTATTACAGGCGCGTGCATTTCATTTCGAGTGAGTGATTGGATAACGTATCGTGTCTTGAGTGTTGGGAGTGGTATCGTGGGCTTTTTGTGTATGCATGATACAATCAATGAGGGATGGCGGGGGAGAAGTTGTGCCTGCCCGTGCGTGCGGACTGCCGCGCTGCGTACATGTGTTACGATTGTCAGGTCACTATTACCGATGGAATTCCGAACTCGTTGGTCTGTTTTTGTTTCCCTTTTGGTTTTGAGTGTGTGAACCCGTCGATCCTGAGAGTTTCCGAGAGACCTTGATGAAGGCGAGCGAGTAGCGACATCATATTAGGTGTGCATTATTCAGTAATTCAATTGAGGTGAGTGCATGATGCTATCTAATCATACATCAATGCATCATATACTCAAGTTACGTACGACGCATCGTGATGTGTGACACACGATGTACGAGTTTCGGGGTGTGCAACGTGGTATGGGCGAGGCAACTTTAACGATGGGGCTCCTGCCCATTGGGTGTCCCGAGAACCGACTCGGTGGGCGGGTATACTGGGAAGCCCGACAATTGGAATCGACTCGGGGTTGATTAAGGAGGCACCAATGAGTTTGCGGCCATATCAAACTCTTATGAGTGTAGCAACCACAACCATGAAACAGAACGGAAAACATGACCGAGTAGGGTGTACGGCTACGTGAAGGCAAGCTTCTTGCCGGTGAAGAGGGTGGCGGCGATTTGCAGGCCTGCTGGCTCCCCAGCCCCCCCCCCCTCAACACAGCCTCCATGCAACGCTTTTGTTGTATCTAGTTACTGGAAGTTCTCGGAATGAAGACACCACACCCGGTTCTCCAGATATCGCGACTCTCATTCGCCAAGGTTCTGGTTCGGAGGATAATGGATATTGCGCCTGGACTCAAATGAAATCGGTGAGGTCACTGGTACGAGGTTGTGTAATCTTTCCCTTTGCCTGATACGAATGTCTAGTGTCGATCATGGGCGCTGTAAGTTTCAGCGGTTCTGGAAACACTGATTGGAATGTATGTCAGTGTTGTTGGTGGGTATAGACTGACACAAGTTGGTAGTGAGTTTTCCGGGAGTGTTGGTTGATTTCGATCTCGGGCCCAACCCCCCCACCTCCAAATAAAACAGGGTTATCGAATTTGATGATATAAGTTCTTGAAGATCATGGGCGTTCAGCGTTCAGCGCCAGCGGCCAATCAACCCGATTCAATGTGGCGTAACCGAGAGACGGTGATCTGTGGTTTACGTGCGTTGTGCGATGTGTACAGTAGTGTAGGAGTAAATATTGTTGCCTGGGTCGATTCTTGTTGGATAAGGGAGTGCCCCTATAGCACAAAAAGACGGATATCAGGGAAAGGATAGTTCTAGAGAAGCCGTAAAACCTTCAAATATAGTCTGTATACCGCTTGGAAAGTCGGAATCTTCAAAAGAAATAGGGGCCAAGTGCCAACGGGTATTATAGACACTTCGGAAGCTTGGAATATAAAGCAGTGTAAAACGAGGTATGCGCCATAGACAAACTTAGATATTTAGCAATGCACAGTCACACATTATAAAACGTCACCCTGTGAGGCGTGAACGGACGCACCTCAGCTAAAATATCTTTCAGTCTGCGAGCTGCCACTTTGATTTGTTCAAATGCAGTGGTAGGCTTCTAGTGCAAGGTTTGGGACTGAGGCTGGGTTGTTTCGAGGAGCTTTGACTGGGAGTGTGAGACTTCCACTCAACCACCGAATCATGCGCACTATTAAAGGACCATGCAATAAAAGGATCTCTGACGTTGTCATTGCATTGATATATATATCACACCATAAGGGCCTGTCGGATCTCACCGCGGTTTATCGCAGAAATTAGGGGCATACGAGGGGACACAGTACACACAAGTACGCAGGAGTAATCTCTCCTCAAGCGAATTCTATTTCTCGACTATTGGCATATGTGGTACCACAGAATAAATTTCTAGCGACACACACACACAATTGCAATCGAAAAACAGCAAGCGAAAGAGAAACCAAAACCTGACGAGACCCAATCCAAAAGGGAAGAAAAATAAAATATTCATTCCGCGTTCAACCATGCCGGGTCGAATAGAGTATCTGGTAACCGCAACAACCCTTCCAGATGCGCATCAGCCGTGTAGCGTGGTACTGTCATTGGATGAAAGCCGAGGCCATTTTTTAGTGCCATCCTAAGTAGGAACGTTCCCAGCGCTGATCCCTTGTGCATCCTGAGGTCTGCCGTGTTATACTTGAGTAACCGCGACCGTCGATATGCAAACGCGCCCTTCCAACCCCAAATTTCTTCCCAGTCACGTAGTAGGATCGTGTCAGCGTCAAGATAGGCACCACCAAACCTATGACAAAGGACAAACCGGGCCATATCCGAAAGAATGACCGATAACCTGTCCCAGCTCCTCTTCTCTTTGCACAGCCTTCATGCAGCGCTTTTATTGTATCTATTTACTGGAAGTTCTCAGGATCGGAATACATGCACCCAATTCTCCCAAAATTGACACTCATGGCTTGCTACCACAGCATTACTAGAGCTGCTCCCATGCTTTCGGTATCCCCCTGGACCACACATAAACGCATGTACTCCTTATTGACAGAACGGACCGCCCTGCCCGCCTTGAAGGGTGAGAGAATACGCCAGTCCCGATTGCCACCACACGGACAAGCGAGCTGAAGGCTTACAGGGTATGCCATATTCATCAGCGGCTGTTTTTTGTTTTTTTTTTTGTTTTTTTTTTTTTGTCCACGTAACAGAGTCGATCACGGAACGATTGGGGGGCTGCCTAGCGCATAACTCTCATGTTTGTCTCCGAACACGCAGCTACGTTGACAATGGGTGTGTAGACACATGCAACCAACCCGTCAATTATACAACTTCCTCTACGCCTGACTAGCAGTCACAAAATTCTCCACCACAATCTGGTCCGCCCGATTCCAATCCCGCGACGCACCGACAGCAATAGACGCCATAATATCCATCTCCGCATTCCAATTCATCCTCGGGCGGTGACTCCAAAGCGGGCAACTCTTGACGTTGGTAACTCGCTCGACCGAGCCCTCCTTATCCTTCTCCTCAGAAGCGACACTGGATGTCGGGGTATTGCCATGCGCGGTAGTTCTCTTGATGGATACGGTTCTGACGCCCTTTCCTTTCCGTTTGAACCGGCCCTGTTTGGCTTGGGGAGGTGGATTGATGGGCGTCACGCCTGAACCAGAACCGGACCCTGAGTTCGAAGGGGAATTTGGACTAGAGGGAAGATCCTCTTCTTCGCCCTCAGAGCTGGACTCGGCGGGTGAGGTGCTGATGACGCCTGACTTGCGGACTGGTAGGGGCAGCGACTTGTTGTAGGGGAGCTTGCATCAGTTCAGTCTTCATACATGGAAATGCTGGAGGCTTGCCACAGGACGTGTCCGGTAATCGGGCAGACCACCTTTAGTTGGTCCCGAGAAATCGAGTTCATCGCGCCTAAGCGCGTTGCCTTCCTTCTCTGTGACCTGAAGAACAGGAAAAGCGCTCACGCTCGTGTCTGCATCAACCTCTTCTTCTGATCCTTTGGCCTGTTTGAGTCTTCCTCGGGACATAGAATAGCTTCTTCGAATGTTAGCTCGTCTTTGTGCGCCTTTTTGCCGAAATGCTTGAGGTTGGAACAGAGGGAGTCGAGCATGGAGGTAAGTCCAGCATGAGAGGCTGTAAGTGCTAACTGCGTTGTACTGTTTCATGCATTAGCGTCGAGAACAGGCGGAACTACAAGCCAGGTAATCTTGAACCGTCCCACGAAGCTTGCCAACAGCGAGGAATCCAATATTCGCGATTTGACGCCCATAAACCCGTAAGTGATCATGATTGGAGGTGATTTTGGTATGCATAGGCGAAGGGTTTTCAGGTGTGTGTTGACTCTATGGTATCTATGAGATGGGTTAGAAAGGGAGAGCATAACAAATCATGAAAACACACCCGAGGCAGCCAAGTCACGCTGTTTGCCTCACCTGCAGCAGGATCGAGTCCTTGGAAATTCGTCAATTCATCGTCAACATTTCCTTACCTCCTCGGGTGTCTTCAGCCGATTTGCCTGCTCCGTAAGTATCTCAGTCAACTTGTCCATCCCATTGCTCTCCACCTCAAGCTCCTTCCTGAACGCCTTCAGCTGTTCCACCAGATAACACTCGTGCCGGTGCTTCGTTATGTCGCGTCTACGTCCTGTGCAAGCTTTTCTCTGCAGCACTTGATCAGCTCTTTCTTCGGTACCAGCAGGACTTGGCGCGTCATCGATGGCGAAGCTCTCAGGTAGATCTTGCAGCTCTCGAACTTTGCCCGTCTGGATGGCTCCCACAGAATCGGCTAGTGCATTCGTTTCATCAAAGACGTTCGAAGCAATTTCATTAGCCAAGAAGTTGGTGATTTGGTCCTGGAATGCGAATTGAGCTGTAATGTCCTCGAATGCGATTTCCGACCCAAAGACGCGAGTATACTCGTCCTTTTTGTACAGTTGAATCTGCAGGTTGTCCTCGTCGATAAGAACACCGCGCGGCTATGCAAGGAATACGTCTGGAGAAGGCTGGTTTCTGGGTCTGGCGTACCGTGTGGGTGGTGGAGCAGGCAAGTGCGTTGCCAGGGAAATAGCATGAGGAGGATCTATGCTTTCGTCGCAGACGAGCTTGGTGATCTCAATAGGTCGACACCGGTACGTACCGCAGTGAGTCCTTCCTTTGTTTCCTCCTCGTCCTGCCCAGCAGCCGCAAACACGTTGACCTGGTCTACCGAGTTGATATCTGTAATGTCGCCTGCGTGTGCTCATCCATTGAGGAGGAACGTTGAGGCTGACGCGCCATTGCAGCATGGGGACCTGGGAACAGTTTCTGGTAGTTTTCGGGCACAGGCTGTTTCGATATAAACTGGTGTCGGACTTTGATAGTGGAGAGGAGTGTGAGGTTTGAGGGTGTCACTGGAGAAGCTGATAGTGCTGGTCAGGGAAGGTTCATTGGGATTGCGGCGTTTCTCGCCCTCAGTCTTCCGCTCATCGAACAGATAGTCGAAAGTCTGAAGTTAAACATAAGGAGGACTTTTGAATGAAAACGAACATGACCGCGTTTACACGCTGTCGTTGTCGAGAATTTGACCGGCCAATACCACCTGACCAACACCTCAAACAAGCACTCCGAAAGACCCGTAGAGATACGTTGAGCTGGGAACGAAAAGCCATCTTTTAACAAAGGACGTGCGAGGTGTAAACTCGAATATTGGCATGAAGATGCCGGGGAGCCCAGATGATGCGACAAATACAGCGGATGGCGGTACTGTTGCGAAAGTGGCTGCGGGATGTTATGAGTAGGGGTGATGGCACGAAGAATGAACTTATGGAAGTCCGAGCGGCGAGCAGTCAGGAGTGGACAGGTAGATGGTGGCACTATGGTGGCGCAGGCATAGGTGACGGGTGATAGGCGCCAGGGTCACCTGCCATTGTTTTCTCACTTAACTCCCGCTATTGACGTGAGAGTTTTCACACAGAGAGCGCTACTCTAATGCCTCGAGGCCAACATATGTCACAGCTATCCCACTTGCTCGTTGATCCCCATCCACTGTGCATTTGTCCAGGCCTTATCGATTCGCAATGTCCTCTTTGCTGAAACCCTTCAAAAAGAAAAAGGCAGGCAGGATCTCTGCAGCCATCGCAATGACTTCGGTCCTTGGGGCTCCTGCAGCTCCTGATCTCCTCCCAAGAGTCGAAACACCTCCCCCTGCACCTGCGAGCACACCAGCTTCCTCAAGACCCGAGACCCCTCAGGCTCTCCCAGTAGTCCCAACCCCAGCACCTCCTGCAGATACCGAATATCAGACCATCGTCCCGACACCGCAGCAGAATCCGCCAACACTATTCCAGCGACTGGAAGCAGTAGGCAGCACTGCTCGCCATGGGTTGGTTTTCGTAGCAGAAGGACTTAAGCAGTGCTCGGACCTCTGCCCACCCCTGAAAACCGCCGCCTCCGCATTCTTGATAATTAACAAGGTCTTTGATGTGCGTAGCCCATTTCTACTGTAATCGCTGTATTGAGCTCCGATTCGCAGGGTGTAACTACGAATAAGGACGATCTAGAAGAACTCAAGGCAAGATCGGAAGCTATCCTGTCAATCGTGAAAAGATACAAAGAAGAAGAAGCGTTGGATGCCCTCGAAGACAGAGTTCAAGGTTTCTCCACGTGTGTATCGGCCTCGCCTCTTGGCTTAGTGTCTGACTTTTCTTTGGTTATCTCGCAGAGCTATCGATAGCTTGGTTAAACGCATCGAGCACTTGCAAGATCGGACATTACTGGAACGTATTGCCGAGGTTTCGTACGATCCGGGGACGATACAAAAGATATTAAGGAATCTCAATACTGTTTGCGATCTCTTCCAAGTAGGTATCCAACTTGCGGATCATGCTCCTGTCCCCATCCATGCTCATCGTACCCCACAGATCGACATACAGTTACGCACCAATGTAACCGTACAGAATATGCTACAGGTAAGCAATCCTACGTCTGGGAAAGAACTTCCGGGCTCATGTATTCCATCAACAGCTGTTGAGTTCCCGTAAGCTGCTTGCCTTGGTGGGAATGACATGCGAAGCTTACATCGTTATAGGGTCAATAGACAAACTTCGTCCTGAGGGCGCTTCATATAAAACGCGGCGCTCCGCCTACGGTGATCCCACAGGATGCATGCCGGGCACGCGTGTCAATGTCCTTGAAAAGTTGGAAGCCTGGGCTCCTGATGAGCAGGGTGCCAAGGTGTATTGGCTCATGGGGATGGCGGGCACCGGGAAGTCGACGATTGCGCAGTCACTGTGCGAGCTCCTGGAGCAGCGGCAGATACTCGGGGCGAGTTTCTTTTGCTCTCGAACCTCGGATAAAACCAGTAACCCACGCCTCATCATCCCCGGCGCGGCATACTACCTTTCTAAGGGTTCGCCCACTGTCAACGCGGAGGTCGTGAAGTCCCTCGAGAAGGACCCGGATTTGGCCGAGTCGAATGACTTGAAGGAGCAGTTCACAAAACTTATTGTTGAGCCGTTGCGGAGTGCTGTCGGCCGCGGGGTCAAACTTTACAAGGTTGTTGTCATCGATGCTCTCGATGAATGTACAAACCCCTACTTTGTCTCCGACCTCATCCGGCTCATCCTCGGTTCCGCGTCGAGCCTCCCCCTCAAGTTCTTCCTCATCAGCAGACCCGACCCTTTGATCACCGCCGCCTTCAATTCCGTGGAGGCTCCTCATGACACTTTGGTGCTTCATGACATTGAGGAGGACATAGTGGAAAGCGACATCCGAATGTATGTGAAGGAATCATTGGCCAAGATCAAGAAGAACTGGAACCGTAACAAGGAGGATGGATGGCCCCCCGACAGTGAATTGACTCAACTCGTCAAGCACTCAGGGAAGCTTTTCATCTATCCATCTACAGCCGTGCGCTACATTCGAGACGGCGATCTCAATTACAAAGAACGGCTCACTGACCTGGTGAAGCGCGAATGGGACCCGGAACAAACTGCAGCCATTGATGGGCTCTATGGACATATTCTTACCCATGCCGGTCGTGGTCGGAAAGAGAAAGAATTGTCACGCATGGAAACCCTTCTCTCATTTGTTATATTTCTCCGACATCCATTAACTATCAATGCCCTTTCTGCGCTATCGGATATACCAGATTCCCTCACCTATTTATCGCGATTCAACTCCGTCATACACATCCCCACTGAAGAAAACGCGTCCATCTCCCCTTTTCATGCATCCTTCTCCGACTTCCTCCTAAATTCCAAACGCTGTCCACCAAATCGATTCCCCCTTTTCACTACTCCTCTCTGTCCCACCAGTGCCCATGCAGACCTTGCACTCAAATGCTTGGAGCTCATGAACAGATCGCTCAGGTATAACATGTGTGATACTCCTGAAGAGTTGACCGTCTCGCGTATGGACAGAAAGAACCCACCGGAAAATGCCAAGAAAATTCCCGAGGCACTCCAATACGCATGTGTTTACTGGGCGGTCCATTTGAGTGAGGGCCGGGACTCGAGCCAGCCAGCTCTCATCGGTGCTCTACGCGAGTTCCTGAATACCCACCTCCTGCACTGGATGGAGTGTCTGAGTGTGATCAACCAGCTGAAGACCGGAGTTTATTCCCTTCTCAGTGCCAGTGGCGTCCTCTCGGTAAGTGTTGATTAGGGGAAGGTCAAACTCACGCGCTGACGCCATAGCAGGCTATCCAAACTACAGATATTAAGCATTTACAATTACTCGCTGATGACGCCCGTCGATTCTTGCAGCTGGGTTTTGAGTGCATTGAGCAGAATTGCTTTGAGGTTTACCAGTCGGCATTCACGTGGCTTCCCAAGAATTCGTTGGTGCGTCAAATCTACGGTGCGCGGGTGAAGCCGAGGGCAAGGGTCATAGTAGGTCTACCTGACTCATGGGGACCGGTGGAGCTCTGCATCAAAGGGAATTCATGGGTGCACTCTGTCGCTTTTTCGCCCGACGGCACGCGGGTTGCGTCCGGATCGTCTGATGGGACAGTCAGGATTTGGAATGCGACGACGGGTGGGGTGGAAGCCAAGCTGGAGGG